>JBCNJP010001966.1:0-10149 GCA_039602395.1 Deinandra increscens subsp. villosa | reverse complement strand
GTGATTAAATTTTATAAATTGTGTTAGTAGTTATAAGTGAATAAAGTGAAATAAAAAAATAAATTAAATATAGCCGTTAAATGACTAGTTATTCCATTCAACAAATTTTTAGGGGCACTATGTTCATAACGCAACAATAAAATTTAGGCCTCATAGCGTCCGATAAGTGACATGCGAATAATGGGTGTGCATTTAGCGCTCACTACACACACCCTTAACCTTAGTGTAGATTTAGAGTGTACTTTAAAAAAAAATTGTTTTTCATTAAAGGATATTCAAAGGGGGCTGCTCTAGACACCAGAAAAATTGGTCTGGACACCGGTTTATACAGCCTGTATAGGACAATACGGGCTGTATAAGCTGGTCAACGCAATAAATGTTAAATTATACGATCCGTATATAACAATACGGGCTGTATTGGACCGGTGTTCGAAAAAAAAATTGACAGATGGGGAATGTTTGACCTGTCAGATGTAAATGATAGTTTGGTACGAGGTAAGTCATACGACCTGTATTACATCATACAGGTCGTATAAGTTCCAATCATTTGCAATCATTAGCCCCTCATCATTTGTTGCAATCATTAGTAGTCAATGTTATACGACCTGTATCGAGCTATACAGGTTGGTTAGGGTTTTTTCTGAGTTGTAATTAATGCTGAGAGAGTGTAATACGACCCGTATCATGCTATACAGGTCGTATGTTTGGGTGTCCAGAAAATTTATTTGGGTGTCTAGAGAAAGGGGCTATTCAAACCATGGTATTTAATTAATATTTATCTCTAAATCTCTAATTTCATCGTACTAAGCTCCCAAGTTTTACGCGAACGAATTAACAGTTAATCAACATATTATTAACGGCAACGATGAAGACAACCACTAAATCAAAACATGCTCATTTAATTCCTCGTCTGCGGGTAGATACCAGTTTAAATGCTAACACCTTCACAAACTAAATGTTACTATTGACGATACAATTCACATGTAAAAATATGGTAAAACAAGTCGGTTCTTGATTCGAATGTTATGTTTCTTCATTTCCATTGAAATCATCTCCATAAAATACTATAAATGTTCGTCATGTTCTATGTTTAATTTCATTATTTCCAAAGAATCTTTCACCGGACGAACTCATTGTTTCTGTTGATGCCATGGGGCATTGTTGTAGCAAAGGCGCCGTTAAAGACGACGATATTAAACCCCGAGCGGCAGCCGGGGTAAAAAACCACACCCGGAAACCACAGTCTCCGGGTGGTGGATCGGTGGGGGCTCCCGGTAGCGACACTTCTGTAGTGTCGGTGTCGTTTACCGGGAGCCCATGGCAGATGAGGTTCCCGGAAGGAGCTCCGGGAACCGGGGTGTCCCCGTCACCAGCGGGAACACCCAAGAGAATGTTCAAGTGGCCGTTCCCGCCTCCGTCTCCCGCCAAACCGATCATGTCGGCGATGCGGAAACGGCGGGAGACGAAGAAAGGGAAGCCGGCGGAAACGGGGACGATACCGGAAGATGAAGGGAGGGATGAAGGGAAAGAGGGGGAGACTCTGTTGGATAAAAGGTTTGGGTTTCCGACGAACTTCCGGTCAAAATATGAGTTGGGGAAGGAGGTGGGAAGAGGGCATTTTGGTCATACTTGTAGAGCTAAGTGTAAAAAGGGTGCACTTAAAAACCAGTCTGTTGCTGTCAAAATCATTCCCAAATCTAAGGTATACCTTTTCAATTATTTTACTTATATACCCACTTCAATTGTTGAATAAATTCAGTAAAATGATTTTTTTTTTTACTAAAAAATGATTTTTTGGTGAATTCTTGCACTTACATGTGTCAGTCTTGAATAAATTCAGTGAATAGAATAGCTTGTTGTTTCTTGCAACAATCTGAATATTGATGGATTCTTGCACTAGCTATTTTAAATCTTGAATGTTTGAGGTTCATTGGATTGCTGTTTTTTACCTCTAAGTTCTTGAATCTTGTGGACTTCATGCACTTACATACTTATAGATCTTGAAGTAAGTTCATTGAATTGCCATTTTTTTTACCTTTTAAAATTGTTGAATCTTGTTAAGTTCTTGCACTTACAAACTTATATTTCTTGATTAAGTTCATTAAATTTCCATTTTTACTCTTACAGTTCTTGAATCTTGTCGAATTCGTGTACTTACAAACTTATAGCTCTTGAATCTTGGATTAGTTCACTGAATTCCCATTTTTTACTCTTAAGGTTCTCGAATCTTGTCGAATGCACACACTTACAAACTTATAGTTCTTGAATCTTGAATAAGTTCACTGATTTGCCATTTTTGCTCTTAAAGTTCCCGGATCTTGATGAATCGATACCTACCCGCTTAATCATTAATAACTTCTGTGAATTCTATTTTTACTGCAAATCTTGAATCTTGATAGATTTTTGCACTTGTTTACTAACCTTTCTTGATGAATTCATCAAGCCATGTTTGTTACTAACATAGTGCTATATTTTGAGCAGTTGACAACGGCTATATCAATCGAAGATGTACGCAGGGAAGTAAAGTTATTAAAAAGCTTATCTGAGCATAAACACATGGTCCAATTCTATGATGCATTTGAAGATGATCAAAATGTGTACATAGTCATGGAGTATGCCAAACCCCTCTTCATATTTGACCTTAATACAAACATATTTTAGTTTTATAACTTCATAGTTATGAGTAAGTTTTATATTTCTAATCAATAACATTATATTTTATGATAGATTGTGTGAAGGAGGAGAGCTTCTTGATCGAATATTATCGAGGTTAGTATCATCTTACTGGTTACTAGTTTGCATATGCATATTGATAGGTATCCTCATAGGAAGGGGCAATTTGGGGAAAGTGTTATATGAGAGTCTTATAAATAAGAGGGATCACCCCATAGTTGGTTAGGGAGGAAATTAGGTTAAGTATTTGGCTCCTTGTTGGAGAAGAGCATAGCTCTGGGTCACCTATGGTGATGTAATATCCATTATAGATCCTTTGAGATCATCCTTTATCAATATCAAGTTCTATTTCCAGTTTTAATCTCAATTTATGTTTCTATTTCTGCAAATCTAAATCACGATCTTCATCACATATGCATTAACATATGAATTAGGATTGAAAATTATGGCCCATTTACTTATTAAGGAAATTATGGTTTTCTTGTTGCAGGGGTGGAAGATATTATGAAAAAGATGCCAAATCCATTGTTATTCAAATGCTGCGTGTAGCTTCATTTACTCATCTCCAAGGAGTTGTGCATCGTGATTTAAAGCCCGAGGTCCTTTTTGATATTTCTTTCCCTTAGCAGTTTTGCTTGATTTTGATTACATGATGATTTCTAGCTTTATTTTAACCAGGACTAAAAACTTTGTGCAGAACTTTCTTTTTAGCACTAAAGATGAGGATTCTTTAATGAAGGTTATAGATTTCGGTTTGTCTGATTTCGTTAGACCAGGTTAGTCACCTTTTCTTCAAAAGGGGTGTTTGGATGTGCGTTTTAGAAACGATTCATGTGATATTGAAAGACCAGATATTTAGCTATAATAAAACTTGCTGCAGCAGATGAATACTGACTCCAACTGCTAAACAAATATGATCATGAGTTTCATACGCACTTCCAATAAATGATATATTTCTTGTTGATCTGCAGATCAACGGCTAAACGATATTGTTGGCAGTGCATACTATGTTGCACCTGAAGTGCTACACAGATCATATAATGTGGAGGCTGATATGTGGAGTATTGGTGTTATAACTTATATATTATTATGTGGAAGCCGGCCCTTTTTTGCTAGAACTGAATCGGGTATTTTTCGTTCTGTGGTAAAAACTGATCCGAATCTTGACGGGTCACCTTGGCCTTCAGTATCTCCAGAAGCCAAAGATTTTGTCAAAAGACTCCTTAATAAGGATCATAGAAAACGAATGAGCGCTCCCCAAGCTTTGAGTAAGATATATATCTGTTACAATTAGAGGTGGCAATTCCATCTGTTTACTTATGAACGGGTCAATTTGGGTTATGAAGTAGCAATATACTTCAATTTTGTCTACTTGTCATTTTACCTTTTTTGTGCATTTGAGGTACTAAAGGATGTTTTTTTGGGTCCTGTTTGGGTTTAAAGTTGTTTTAGTGCAACCCGACCCATTTTATCCAGTTGTCAAACCCGCACAACCCGTTTTCCACTTCTAGTTAATTTATTGATTTATGATGTGTTGGAACTTGTTTGCAGCTCACCCATGGTTGAGAGACAAAAACCATGACTTGCCTTTGGACATTTTGGTCTACAAGTTGGTTAAGTCATATGTTCGAGCCACACCTTTAAGGCGTGCTGCACTCAAGGTAATATATCATAGCCATTGCATGTGGCTACATGGGGGGGGGGGGGGGGGTGGGGGGTGTTTAACAGATCAAAATGGTTAGGGTTGCAACAAGTCATTTTTATCACGGGTTGGGTTTGCACCTAGACACCCTTTTACGCGTTTTTTTTGTCTTTTTTTATAAATTATTCATGTGTTAGTTATGATTACACAAACAATACTATTACAATAAGTGAATAACAACATAAATCTTTGAATAAAACTATCTATTCCAAGGCTTTTGGCCCGTTTGACTATTTAACATGTTCTTTAACTAAATATTGTCACATCTAATAGTGAGATTCAAACAAGTACTTTTGGTATGATTCTTGATTGTATATTGGCTTTTTGATGCTTTGCAGGCTCTCTCAAAAGCTTTGACCGAGGACGAACTAATATATCTAAGCACTCAGTTTAATCTCTTGGAACCGAAAGATGGGTGTGTTTCTTTGGAAAATTTCAAAACGGTTAGATTATACTCATGCTCTATGAAAATTGCAACTTTTAATTGAACAACCAACTCTTACACTAGCTTATCAAACACACCGTATATAAACGGATTTTGGTTTTTGGGTTGGCCTTAGTTGAAAAGGTTGGTCAGGAAACATTTTAGTTCTCTTTGTAACTAATTAATATGTTAAATATGATTACAAAAACTCTATGCTCATAATGTAATATTTTGAAAAAAAAAAGCCTCTAGCAAAAATACAAGATATGGATACGTATATCCGGCCAAGTTGGCCTAACAATCCCTAGACTGCCAGACACCGTGCATGTGGGAGCCTCGTGCACGGGGTTTGCTCTTTATGCATGAAAAGAATACACCTTAGACCCGTTATACTCCTGCTCTTCTTTAATTTGTTCTTTTTTGCATTTTGATGTGTTTCTGATAACATAATCGAGATTGATCTAGTTACAACACACATGACAAACTTGTAGGCTCTTGTGAAACATTCGACACCCGCCATGAAAGAGTCAAGGGTCTTTGATATCTTAGATAAGGTAAAACAAAATGTCCCTCTTTTCATGAAAGAGTCTACCTTTCTCGAAGACACGTTTGACTTTTTAAACTTTGACTTTAATTCAAGTTATATGATTGTAGATGAAGCCTCTATCTTACACTCAAATGACATTTGAAGAGTTTTCGGCTGCTGCAATCAGCCCACATCAACTTGAGGCTCTTGAAGGATGGGAAGATATAGCGTATTCGGCTTTTCAATACTTTGAACTCGAAGGAAACCGTATCATTTCTGTAGATGCGTTAGCACAGGTCGGATTTTTAAACCTTTCTTTTTATAATATTTTCTCTAGTAATTCCAGTCAGTTTACTTATGAATAAGTTGATTTAAGATTTTTATTTACTCAAAATGCATCAAAGATAGGAAATAATTAGCTAAAAGAGGATCAAAGAAAGATAAAAATTAGCTAAAAGATCAAAGAAAGGAAAAGATTAGGTAAAAGAGGAACAAGTCAAAGGAGGTTTCTAACCCAAAAGTCTAATTAAATGCTTACTTAGTTACTTTGGGTTAGTAATTTATTCAAAGTTAAACCAAATGGCATTTAACTCAATAATAACTGATGTTTATCCTTATCTAAATAATAGAGTTTAGTGATGTGTTTGCCAATAATTACCCAAAATCGAAACAGAATTTAATGTCTTCTTTTTGTGTTTTCATATAAGAAAATATATATTTTTTACATTATGGCATAAATTTCATTTTTCTTATTGTATGAAAGTAACCTTCTATGGCATGTAAAAGAATGGCGTGTCATACTATCATGTCTTCAAAAAGTTGACCACTTCACCAATCATAAAAGTGATTAAAAATGAACACTTAGATTTTTAATTTTTTTTTATCAGTTTCTATAACATATAAAATGATGACGTGTCACATGACCATGTCTTTTAGAATATAGTCACATCGCTTTTACCTTCTATAGAGCGTTACATTTAATGATAATTGATAAATACCAAAGGGTCTATGACCTACCAATATGTAAGTGTAAAGGAGTGATGTTCATCTCTAAATGATTAAGGATATGATCAATAAGTGTGTGAGTTAGCTCTTTTTAAGAAAACGTACAATAATAAATAAAAAATTAACATTTTAATTGTTAAGTACAACTTTGACCTGTTATCTAACACGACACGTTTATTAACTCTACCACACTCTTGATTTGATTTTCCGAGTTTAAATGTGGTAACCCGATGTAGGAAATGAATGTGGGGGAACCGGGCCACGCGATACTTAAGGATTGGATTCGAAGCAGTGACGGAAAGCTCAATTTTCTTGGATATACCAAGTTTTTGCATGGTTTATCGATTCGTAGTTCTAACACAAGGCAACAACAATAACACTTGTAATGCCAATGCAAAGAGGAACAAAATATGTTATTTTATAAGTGGTCAACGATTGGGTTGACTTTTCATATGTATATGACTATATGTACGATTATCTTTTTGGATGTTGGTAATGTCTAAATAGCATTGGTATAAAGTTTTTTAAATAAATTTAAATTACAATAATTAATATAATAACTGCAAATTAATCAAAATAATAAAATAAAAATTATTGGTTTACTTAAATCACCAAATATTGATTGTATTGTAATTGTTGTGTGTTATGGTTGGGTGTTTAAAAATAATAAAAAATTCAAATAAAATACAAAATCAAATCATATCGAAAATCGAAAAGCCAAACCGGATTCTGAATTCGGATGGAATTTTAATCATATCTAAATTAGGAATTCGGACATCAGTTCGGATATCGAATATAGTTAATTATTTTCTTATAATGATTCATTTGATTTATTCGGGTTAAGTTGTTGGTTTACCCGATTTATCCAAATAAAATATAGTTTTACACTTATGTTTAAGACTTTTTTTAGTTATTTTTAAGACTATTTCCACTTATGTTTTAAGACTTTTTTTTCCTTCCCATTTTGTATGTTTATTGTGAGTTGTGAACTCTTGGTTTCAGGACGTGTTAAAAAACTATGTTTTGTTATTTTTTTTTGTTGCTATTGAGAAGATAAACAAGAAAAAAATGTTATACGGGTGAAATCAATTTTTTCGGTTATAATCGAACCCAATCTAAATTGAATTCGGATGGATTTGAATCAGTTGGAGAAGTTCTCGATTCGGAATGATTCGGATCTCGGATATGCAAAAAAATTATCATATCTAAAAAAATCAGATTGAATTAATCGAACAAATCTATATTCGATCTGATGAACACCCCTAGTTGTGGTACACAATACACTTGAGCTCTCTATGTATATGGAGTGATATTACATTTTTGGTCAATAAAGTATTAACAAATGACATGGTGTAATATTCCCCGCATGCTAAATATGAGCGAGTTTGTAGCTTGAAATGTAAAGTTATGAAATATAAAGGACTAAAGTTATAAAAAACTATTTATTTTATTTGTTTTGTTGAAAAAGCAGATCTAGTCGGACGGTTGTTGTCAAACCCCCCTCCGTCGCATCCTGCCTGGAGCGGGGGAGAGTGTGGGATCGGCTATCCATATCAGATCTCACGGAAACAACATGTAGACCATATATATATATAACAACATAAACGGACACCCAGCCCTCCGGAGACACCACTAAGCCGACCATAATGAAGAATGCACAAAACACCTCCTAGCGGGCATACATTAAAAGGCCCCATATAGACCCTAAGACTGGATGAGCAAATGATACATAATTAAAGAGATTTGTATTCATAACATCATCTTAACGACGTATACAACATCATTTATATTACACAAGACCATAACAACAACCCGCCTATCCCTTATTATCATCTCCACCTGGGTTATGTCAGTTACCTGCAATATGAACCAAAACACCCAACATCAATAGTTGTTGGTGAGTTGTAGCTAAAGATTCATATTATTAAACAATTTTCAATTATGAGTGCTTGTTATGAATACCAAGTCCCACCTAATGTCAAAACTACAATATGGAGGGCACGTTACACGTAGCCCTACACCCTACTACATGTTTCGAACATTACACCCTACTACATGTTTCAAACATATAAGTCATATTCTCCCTAATAACTTAATATTAGAGAATCGTGTGAATATGGACGCCCCATCCACTATAACAACCCTATAGTTACCTATATGCCCTAGCGGTAACTCACATACCTTAATGACCCGAGAGCCTATGAAGAGAGTCACAGTGGCAACTGAAAAAATATTCACAACTGATATAACACATACATCTCAGCACACGTAATACATCAAAACAGTTAAACATGTTCATATGCAGCTCCAAAGCATTTAAATAAAAGTAAGGGGAACTAGATGACTCACTGTAATTGAGATGTCACAAGTTTGGGTATATGGTCACGTTTATACGTCCGTTGGTCCTAGATGCTATCAACCTAATTATAATGATTACATATATTTCATCAGATACAAAACCTAACCTATGCAAAGGTATAAACAGTACGATTTACAAAGGTCAGTACACCTTGTTCTGAATACTCGATTTAAGACTATACGAGACCCAATAAGGTTTATGGAAGGTTTAGTGGAACATACACATCACTAATTTCTAGTAATCAGTCCCTACTTATGAGTTAACACAAGTTTGCCCCAAATCAGTTGGGCAATATGAGATTAACAGAAATTGATTTTTTCTGTCTTTTTCTCCCTTTCGCGTACCGCTTAAGTCGGTTGTATAATGTGTCAGCGGTACTCGTAAGTCAATTAATAACAATTCAATTACTCCTCCTCGGCATACCGCTTAAACGGAAATTACAGAGGTTAGTACTACGCCCAACCCTGCCTGACTATTTTGTCTTTTAGTGCCATTTTTACAATCTCAGTTTTGGTTCGATTTTGATTGTCGGGTCAGTAGTGATTCATTAGCAAAACTTACTCGGTGGCTATTCACTTTTGAAGATTATATCTAAGCCAAAACCCCCAATCCCGAGCTTTCCATTTGTAGTAGTTTCTAGCATTTTTATAACACCCCAAAATCTAAAGGTAATAAATATATATGTGTTTATATATTTTTATATGTGAAAATATGTGTCGTATATGTGTTTATGTGATTAACATGTTAAAATGTTAAGAAATGCGTATTTGAAGTTATAACAATAAACTATGCATAAGGTAAGTGTATATCGGGTTAGATTATTTAGAAAAAAAAAATACATGTTTATATGTTAAATATATGTTATATGAATGGTTAGTCACCATGCTAGGTGTCAATTCTCATGATTAGTCACCATGGAAGGTGTCAATTCTCATGATTAGTTACCAAGTTAGGTGTCAATTCTCATGCTTAGTCACTAGGCCACTTGTAGGAAGCATGTGAGACACTCTTGGCTATAAATAGACCATGGATCATCCAGTTTTCCTTGCTAATTCACCTAAAATCAACTTAAAACCTCTAAGAAACCTCAAGAACACAAAGAACACTCTAGCTTGCATTTTTTCAGATTCAAAGGGAATTAGGAACTCATCTTCTGGAATAGATCCCTTTAAGGTATGTTTAACAAAACCTCTCAATTAGAGTTATGATTCAAAACACTTAGATATGCCTTTTAAGGATAATTCAAGATTAGGTTCTTGAATATGTTTTGTAAAGATTGGGAGTTCTAGTGGGAATCATCGGTTTATATTTGGTATGAAGCCTTAGAATAACATGTTTTAAGGAAGTCATGTTTAAAGAAGGTCGGTAATGATCATCACCAAACTAAAACACAAATATGGGTGATATCTCATAGTAATTCCGCCTCCTGGTCGTGATAACGCCTATACGGTCGGTAATGA
>JBCNJP010001961.1:0-16000 GCA_039602395.1 Deinandra increscens subsp. villosa | reverse complement strand
AAAAGTATAGATCTCTTCGAGACGGTCATTTTGGTTGGTATTGGGTTCCGTAACTCTTAACGGTTCTCAAGTTACGTCAGTTTTTGTAAAACAACTCAAAGACCCAAACGAGCCGAACTTGATCCGAACAGAAAAACTTTATCCGAACTCTATCCGAAGAAATCTTATCCAAACCGTAGCCGAACTTGAAACAACAACCGAACTCTTGCTGAACAAAGATAAGCCGAACCTGTTCCGAACCTTAACCGAACACACTATCTGAACCAAACTGTAACCGAACCTTAACTGAACAGAAACTTCGGACAGACGAACTCGAGCCGAACCTGGAGTTCGGATGACGGTTGTTCCGAACAGAAAGTTCTTCAGCCGAACCTGACCATTTTCAAATTTTCAAATATGGACTGATTTGAACGAGATTTGCAGCAGTTGATCAAAAAAAGTGATAAGAAATGATTTAGGCGTACATTTTTCACAAAATAATCAACCGAAACTCTTGAAAACTCACAAAAACACTTAAATTTTTCGAAAACCCAAACATTTTGATTCAAAAACTCCAAAAATAGCAACCACAGATCAGTAGAATGAACCACATAGCTATATCGGATGAGAAACGTAATTAAAATGATTGTTTTATTGATCTAGAAGAACAATTACAATCACTGAATCACAGAGGAATGACACAGAGAAACACCGTACAAAACACACACTTTAGATCAGACTCAATACATGCTGTTATGAATTACAAAGACCAAAGTTCTATTTATATACAACTAGCTGAACCCAGGGCGAACTGGAGTTCGGATGAGTTTCGGATGGCAGACTTCACTTTGTCTTATACTTCACATCGTCTTGTATCGATACTTCACATGACGCACATATTATGTATTAACAAATATAAGGAATAACAGTTTCATTCAGGAAACTGGCAAACACAAGACTAATGACTTGTCAAACAATCAGGTCGATCTTTCGACACGCAAAGAAAGTCCGATCGCTTGAGAAAATAAAGAAAATCAAACAAGTTTAAATATTTGCAAAATGAACACATGTATACACAGTGACTTCTCATTTTCTTTTTTCACACTTATTTTTCTCTTTTTGTCATGAAATACGCTTCAAGATGTTATCAAATGGTCAAGCATTAGTATTTAGTGTATATCACATCTGAATACTTTCTGATTTGTCGAGCCTACCAAGCATATCAAACAATGATCTTATGGCTCTTTCATCTACTTTATCCATGAGTCATATACGTAAGCCAATGTACTAGCATTTTCCAATGATCAATTTCTCAAAATTTTATATATTTTGCATGTATTCACCTTCACTATATATATTGCATGTATTCATCTTCTCCCCATAACATGCATTTACTCCACCTTACTTGCAATTCTCCCCCTTAAAATGAAAAACTCTATATTTGGATTTAACATTTTTCATACAAATAAGACACTACTTTTGGCTTTTATCACTTTTCTTTTTGAAACACAAACGAAACATAAAGAAAGAAAATTGATCAACCAACATGGATACCTTGCATTTTAAAGTTTCAAAAAACTTTCAGGTTAGTAAGATACAGCATGAAATTTAAGTTAAGCAGAATACTCCTCCATCAACAACGTTTCAATCGTCGATAGGTCTTCTAGAAGTACATGCACACTGGTCAAACTTATTAATTCATAAATGACCCGAAGCGAAGTGCTTCTGGTCGACTAGTGTCCTGATTTTTCTTTGAAACCACCTTAAGTTTCCATTGCTGTTGTTGTTTTGGTAATTGAGTTTGTGATGAATCAGTCGCAGGGGACTGTGATGAGCAACCTACATTTTGAACTTTTTGAAAAATAGGAACAAAATCTTTTTGTTTTAGAAAACATTTAGGCTCAAATTCATAAAAAACTCCGCCTTGTTCATCAAAGAACTTTGATTTAGTAGATTTACCAAAGCGATTAGCTTTGTCCCACCTTTTAGGTGCCTACATAGTGTTACAAAATTGAATATCTCTAACATGATCAAAGAAAGAATCATATACCTGATGTCTGTGATCATGAACCCATTTGGATGTTGGGCTTTTAGAGATAGAATCATCTGAATAAACTTTTGCATTTGAATTCTTCATATTCTTTGAAGCAGCATCTTTGACAAAAACTTCAGCAATCTTTTGTGCATCGATGCAATGAAGTGGAAATTCTTGATCATAGAAAATTTGTTCCGAACCCTTAAGTTTGTAGAACCTTTCAGGTATAACTTTTTTAGCCTTGAAAATTTCCTTCTTGATTTGCTTCATCTTTATTTTCTTCAGATTCTGTGATGTTGAACCTTGAACCTTCTCAGATTTAACATTCTATGCTTGAAAACCCAATCCAACATTTTTACCAGAAATCTTTTCTTTAGAGCTTGACGATTGATGCCCACTCTTTGCCAATCTAGAAAATTCAGCTTTGATTTCATTCACATTCTTTTGTTCATAGAAAATTGTCTCATCAAAATCTGGTTGAGGCCGAATCTTCTCACTAGAATCAACTGACTTTTCTTGTTCTGTTGACGTGGAATCAGACACAAACGTTGAAACTTGAGAAACTTCAGATTTCTTTTCCTTCTTCTTTTTAGCCTTCTTTTTTTTCTTCTTCTTCACAATCTTTTCTTCTTCTGAATTTGATGATGTAAACTTGGAATAATCATACTCTTTGTTAGAACACAATGTAATTGTAACACAAAACAGTCAAGTATTAGAAGAAAAGATAAGACACATCCTTAGAAGAGAAAGGATACAAAAGTCTATATGAATTACGGATTTCTGCATGACTTCTGTATTCATACAGAACTACTTTGGAAATTCTGAAGTAGTTCTGTACAGACTAAAATCTACAGAAATCCTCATTTCTGTAGATAGCTTCTAATGGGAAGCAGCAAAAGTCTTCAAAGAAGAGTCCAGAAGGAATTCTGGATTATCAGAAGATAAATATTACCAGAAGAACAATTTCTATCTTTGTGTGGAGAACAAGCAAAATGAATGTCAACTTGGCATTAATCAAGAAGGAAGTTGAAGACAATTGAAAAAGAGATAAATTGAATATGTTCAATTTATCTCTATATACTCTGACACACTCCAACATCAACCGTCCTCAACCACCTTATCGAAATACAACTTGCTACATCTACCTATAAATAGCAAGCTGATTTCACCAAACAAAGCAAGACATCAAGCATACAATTCAATATCTTCTCAAAGCAATTTCAACATTACTCCAATAGAAAAGTTATTTTGTTGATACATAGTCACACTATAAACTCGTGTAAACCATTATTTACATTTGAGATATACAGAATAACCCTTTTATGAATTGTTGTCTTCCAATTTGATTTACTTTCTGCAACTTATTTATTTTGTTTAAACCAAATTGTGCCATCATTGTTAAAGAGCCCTTCAAGGGACCCAACAATTGGTATCAGAGCAGATTGAATAGTCAATATTCAAAGTTCCTGCTCTTTAACATCTTTTCTTTAACTCTCCCTCAAATTAATGTCTTCAAACTGGAACAATGGAAAATCTCTTGGCTCATTGGCAAAACCCCATATGCTTGCTAGGGACAAATATCCATAGTGGAAAATCAGAATTACCAACTTCCTAAAAGAAGTTGATAACTCCTTCTTGGAATGCATAGCCAAAGGACCCCATTTCCCCACAGTTAACATTCCTGAGATAAAAGAAACTGAAAGCTCAGCCGGTGTGCTCCCTCGCATCATCCCTAAAGAAAGGAAATGGTGGAGTGAAGAGGACAAAACCAAAGAGATAAATGAGGAAAGAGCTAAGACAGTCCTTATCATGGCTCTTCCTCATGATATATTCTATCAAGTTGACTACAACACTTCAGCCAAAAGCATATGGGATGCCCTTGAGAAACTCTTTGATGGGGGGGGGGGGGGGCTCAAATGAAAAGAAACAAAAGAACAAAAGCTCTAAATGAATATGAGTATTTCAAGTCACTTCCAAGCGAGTCACTTTTAAACACTTACAATCGCTTTGCTACAATAATAAACAATCTAAGGAAGTTCAATGTTTCTATATCTAATGAGGAAACAAACATCAAATTTATCAAAAGTCTTCCTCATGAATGGAGAAGTCTAACCATGACTCTTCAATCAACCCTGGATTTAGAAGAAAAAAATCTTAATGAACTCTTCTGCATTCTAGACTCCCATGAGTCTGAAATACAGGACATCTCAAAATCCAAAGTGGACCCACTGGCCCTATACTCTGAAAAGAGAAAAAGAAACATCAAACAAGAGTCAAGCCACTCAAAACGAAAAGAACTAAGTGACTCAGAAAATTAATATTCTGAGTATGAGACAGAAAATGAGTCATTTGAAAAATCACTGGTACTACTGACCAAACAATTTGGAAGATTAAAAAAGAATCCTTCCTGGTCAACCAAAAACTAATTTTCTAGTTATGAAGAAAACAAAAATCGGTCATCTGAACACAACAAACCTGAAGTTGACAAGAGTGAGATAAGATGCTTCAAATGTGGAACAATGGGACACTATGCTTCAGAGTGCAAGAATAAAAGACTCATAGATGCTGCATACTACAATAAGAAGTATGAACAAGCCATGCAGAAAGAAAAGGCATTAATGGCTGAAGTTGAGAACTGGGACTCTGAATCAGCATCAGACCAAGAATGTCAATCCAACAAATGTCTTATGACAAACGATGAGTCTCTCTCAACTGATCTATCCAAAATCTCACATGAAAAGCAAGTAAGCTTATCTCACACTGATCTAATCTTTCAATGCAATAACATGTCACTCAACTATAAAGTTCTTCAAGAAAATTCTGAAAGAAACAAACTTTTAAATGAAAACAAGTTTAAAACTTTTGAAGAATAAATTAACTCTCCCCTGTCTGAACTTCATCAACTAAAAGAGGATAGAGAAAAAGAATTGCTAAGATTAAGGCAACTAGAAACACAAAACTTGAGCAATAAAGCCAAAATTGATCACTATGAGACTGAACGTGCAACTTTATACCAAAGACTGCACGTGGAAACAAACAAAATAAATGGTCTCATAAATGCCCATGATCAGCTTGAAAAAATGACAAACACACCAAGAAATTATGGAAAAGGAATCAGGTACATACAAGGAACTAAAGGTTCCAAGACTGTCTTTGTAAAAAGTAGCAGTCAAAATGAATCACAACTAGACAACAATTCCAAAAACAAAAGTCCAGTTCTTGAAACTCTGAGTCAAAACAAAACCAAACCTGATGACTCTAACAAAGCCAAATCTGAGTCATCCAGCTCCTCAATTCAAAATCTTGAAAATTTTGGGGAAAGTACCATTTACAAGCACTGCATGTGCAATGAAATGGTAAAACTAATTGGAAGACACTTCGACATAAAACAAATGCACTCTAACACCCCTTTGAGTGTATCTTCCAAATCTACGAAAATAAAAAGAAAAGAAGTCACTAAAATAACAAACAAAAAACCCAAAAACAATTGGGTTCCAAAAACAAAATAAAAAAAGGGGGGATGGAAAGAACTTCCCACCGTGCAAATATCTAGGGGGAGTTCTTTACTTTTAGTTTTTTTTTTCTTTCTCTCGTTTTAAAAAAAAATAAGGAGGCATCCGTAACTCTTTAAAAAGGTTTGACTTTCTCTTCCTGATGCGAAATGATGCCCATCAAATCACACATTTAAAAGGCAATATGCATATCGGGAAACAAATCTTTGTGAGTTAAGGCATCTAAAAGGGGTAATAATAGCTCTAACTAGGAGAATGATGAAAAAGGGAGTTAATTCCCTCTCACAAATCGTCCCAACTACCTCTGTCAGGAGCCTAAGCAGCCGACAAAACCCAAAAGTCTCACTGCCAAATCTCAAGAATTCTGAACTCTTCCCGATTACAAATAGATGGATATCTCTCCCGACTCATAAATGTACTCATCTAAACAAACCAAATATTCACTCAAACCCTCATCAGAAAATGGACTTTCAAGCTCTATTAGATAGACAAGCCTTTGAAATCCCTCTTCACCAAACTCACAATCTGTGCCTTCACACATCTAACCATCAGCTAACCTTTACCAGAATGATGAGGTTTCTGCAAAAAACCTGCACCATTGGTATTGCACTCACTCAAAACACTCCCTTCAGATATGAATTTCTGAGGGAATTTTGGGTGAATGCAAGATCTGACCCCAGCCTACCAGGGAGCCCCATAAGAACACGAGTGAACTGACTTACCTTTGAAGTCACTGAGGACTCCATTCGCTCTACCCTTTGTCTAAATGACAAAAAATGGGGCCACCCACTTCTACAGGGCCTAAGTCATTAAAACCTTCATCAACATTGGGTATAATGGAGAATTTCTCGAAGAACAGGCCAACAGATTCCATCTTCCTTCCATCTGGCAGTTCTTCTTCACTCAAATTCAACTCTGATTCTCATCCAAGGTCAATAATCATCATCTTGTTGACCATGATACTCAAATGGTCATGCATGCTCTGATTCACGGCTTTAACATGAACTACTCTCACTATCTTCTACAAAACATGAAAAAGAACTGCTATCTGCCCGTAGAAGAGAGAGTTATTCTGTATCCTCGCTTTGTGACGAGTATAATCTGCCAAGCCAAGCAATGGGAAGGAATTCCTCGTGAATATCACACCCAACTCCTACCCTCCCAAAGGTTTCTTGGTCTTCATATTACTGGGCTTCCAAATGACATTATAGAGGAAGATGATGAGAACCTGAGACCCATCTCTCATAATAACATTCCTCTCCAACTTGAAGCCAGAGCACATCCTCCAATACCCACCAGAATCATCTTACCCTGTACTTGTAGAACTACATGCTTTCACTTAAACTTAATGTTTCAATAAAGATCTGTACTAGGTGTCAGTTTTGTAAAAAGTTGTTGAAATATAATCTCTTGGGGACGTTGCAAGAAGAGGTCAAAACTGCATAAAAATTATGTACTTCATCATTAAGGATCTAATCATACAGAAGTACTCCAGAATTTCCAAAGTAGTTCTGGACAAAAGCATGAATGTCAATATGCAACAAAAAGGACCATCAAACACATGCTCTTGATCATTCACACTAAAAACTGGTCATACAGAACAACTTCGGAAATTCCAAAGTAGTTCTGTACAGAAGATTGAATGCCAAAATTAAAAAAATGAAAAATATCTTACATACCATCACTCACACACACAAAATAAGGGGGGGGGGGGGGAGGAGAAGAAAGAAGGAATGACAAAGAACCACTGAAAGGTTCTGAAAAACTTAAGAAGAAAAAAGAAGGAATGACAAAGAACCACTGAAAGGTTCTGAAAAATTTGGAGTTGATGAAAGAAAAACACATTTGATCTCATCAAATTCGGGGTCAGAACAAATCTTCACCAAGAAATCCCAACCGACAATGAAGACGTCAAATGCTCCAAATAAATAGGAACGGTAACTTTTTCAGTTACGAGGAAAATCAATGATCCAACGGACATCTGTTTCACCACCTAGTCAATCCAATCGGTGAAAAAGAGCCATTAAAACCCTAGAATCTCTCTCATCCTATACAATCCTCACTCATTTCCAAAATCAAACACCTTTCACAAAATCACAATCCTCACCAAGCAAAGCATTTCTTCAAACAATAAAAAATGGCTTCATCCTCCCAAATCTCCCTATTCAAGACATTCAACATAGAGCAAAACAATATGCGAGCAAATCTAAATCCATCGGCTTACTCAAGCGATATTCAGATCATCATAGAAGCATTGAGGTACTCGCCTCTCATGACAGTTCTCACTGAAGATGAAAGTCAGCAAAGAGGCTCTTATGAATGTCTGGTCAACAAAAAAGTGGAAACTGAAACTGTAACTAACAAGGTATGGATTAAAGCGCTCATTGAAAACGAAGATCAATCCAATCAACCCTACAGTTTTCTGAAGAAGATTTCAGACAAGTTACTGACCTCACAGCACCAGAAAATCCTGCTCAACCCCCAACTAAAATAGAGATCCTCAAAACCATCAATTCCTTGAACAAAGGAACAAGCTTTACCACAATATCAGGTATAAACATTGATCAACTAGAGAGAAAGTGGAAACTGATGATGCACACACTCATTTATAGCCTAACTGCTAAAGTCGGCTCATCTA
This sequence comes from Deinandra increscens subsp. villosa, assembly GCA_039602395.1. NCBI lineage: Eukaryota > Viridiplantae > Streptophyta > Magnoliopsida > Asterales > Asteraceae > Deinandra > Deinandra increscens. The sequence goes on along the minus strand of JBCNJP010001961.1, from coordinate 7,836 downwards.
ATCAATCTAGTGAATCATATACTCCATAATGGTCGCTATAATCCTGAATAAAAGAATAGATTATGGAGCTATACTGTGGAGGAATCTAGTGAAAAGAATTGAAGATAAACAAAAGGAGAAGAAAGAAACTGTCCACATTCCATTTATAAGGTTTCTTTCTCTACTTATCTTCAAAAAATGTCAGGAAGGATCGTTGGCTATGAAGGGAGCTAAACATAGGTCAACCACTCTGAAAATTCTGAAAAAAGTTTGAATCGGGTATAACACACTCTATTTCCTCTGTACCCATTTCTTTGTTTTTGAATATACCAGATAGCTCCCCAGTTTTGATAAACTACAAAGAAGGAATATAGCTACAAGAACAGAACCCATCTGAACCAGAACAACCAACCCCAAAACAAAGCCCATAAACATCTCACTTCTCTGAATCAGTCAACCTAAACAAGAATTCACCTGACTCTCCCACATCACATTCCACCGCCTCAGCCTATAAAAACTTCAAATTCAGTTCACCAAACTCACCCCCTCAGATCCACATTCCCAGAATAGCCACCAAGCCCAGCCTGTTTGATAACTCTGAGAGTCATCAATAAGCACCAACAAGTGGAGACTCAATGAGTCACGGAAACTTGGAAAGAATCCACAGGGATTGGTTCCCTGAGGATTTGACACATGAGAATTTTGAAAAGAATTATCAAACAACACATGAGTCTGAATCATTCAGAATAAAGACAATGAATGTGGAAAACCTAGGAACATTAGATATTTCTGGTATTCTAGGCACTAAGAAAACTCTCAATAGAGAAAATGTTAGTAAAACTACTGGACATGTGTTGTCCACTGGTATGTTAGAAGGAGAAAGATCATTTGTTGATCCAACTCCAAGTTTACCCAGTATCCTATCTGATCTCTTAGAGTTCTCTCAATCAATCAGAGAGAAAATATTCAACTGCAAAAGATATCAGAAAATTGATCTCTGTGAGCTAGAAAAACTCAAACACTGAAACTCAGAAAAGCTCATGAAGGTGGAAAGAAGCACAGCTTAAAACACCAAACAACTAAATACTCTAGTAGATGAGCTGAAAACCTGGAAAAAAGAACTTAGCAAGGAGGCCAATAAAATTTCTGAAGACATCAGCAAAAGTCTTCAAAATTTGCAAGCTATAGAGATAAGTAATGATGAACAAGTCATTAAAAATTTCTCTGCAGAATTATTAGACAAGAAAAAGACTCTTGAAGATATAGGCAAAAAACAGGCAAAGAAGGCACAAGAAGAAATAAGATCAGTCAGAAGCAAACTGACAAGAAATCAACTGACCTCTACAAACCTGGAGATCAAACAATCCTTCCAAGAAGATCAGATGAGAGAGATAGAAAGAGAATGAAAACAAAGAGTAAAAAAACAGATGAGAAAAGAAAGACAATCACAATCTCTGTTGAAACTCCAATGAAGAGGACAATACCTCAAAGCAGTACCCCAAGTGAAGAAGAAGATGAAATAGAATAACTCAAGAGAAAGAACTCAAAGAATTGCAAATCTTCAACTGAAGCTTATAAAGGAATGCCACCTCCTTCTTCGCCTAAGACACCAACAAAAAGTGCCCAGAAAACAACAATCTCTTAACCTCTCTCCACCGGAACAACAAAAAAACCCCCAGCCAAGCAGACTCAAATACAATCATCCTCATTAGCTGGATCCTTCATATCTGGATCAACCTTTGAAGACGATTACTCTGAAAAGCAAAATATGCAGAGAGTCATCTGGGAAGAAGTCAGAGAACTACAAGAGAAACTGCTCAAAAGTGAAGAAGATTGGCCCATAATGAGCCCTCTATCAAGAAAAGCCTTTGACAGGTCAACCGGAACACCAGTTGAGGAAGATCCAAACTACACAATGCCTTCAATCACTGAGTTCATAAAAATCAAGGCACAACCATTAACAAAACATCTTTGGGTAGATCATTTCAACTGTTACATAGTGAAAACAAAAGATGAAATCTTTAGGGAATTCACTGATAAAGACCTACAACAATTTAACCCAATACAGTTGGTGTCATTCTTAAGGTACTTCTCAAATCAACCCTAAAAAACAGAAAGGGTAAGCACTGCCTTATACCAAGGAACTGAAGCCGGTAAAAGGATGTTCAGAAGACAAGCACACGTGGATGTCGAATTAGCAAAAGAATCCAACATCCCTCTACTGCTCTTAACAAATTCAAATGAGACTGTCTCTCCTGAAATCTCATGGAGAGGATCCGACACAACATTTCTCAGCCCAATCTCTGGTATATGCTTTAGAGATCTCTCTGAAGAAAGAAGGTTCTTTAGGCTAAAAGAAAAACAGAAATATACAAATCTGGCCTTAGAATTCTTCCTATTCATTCTAGAGAAATGCAAGACCAACAAAAACAGCATCAAGAAAATCATCAAGTCAGAAATTAACGCACTAATGAAGGAAAGAGCTGTCTTCAAGACCCTACTGGAAGAAAGTACTAAAGAATACAACTTTGAAATTAACTCACTCACTGGTAGGGCAAAAATCAGAAAAGACTTGTAAATCTTCAAATTATGATAGAATAGACGTCTTTCATATTCCTTGAAAGGATCAACAAAAATGATCTATGATTACTTTACTTTCTCTTTTTAGTTATTTTCTTCAAATACTTAGGGGGAGATTGTTAGAACACAATGTAATTGTAACACAAAACAATCAAGTATTAGAAGAAAAGATAAGACACATCCTTAGAAGAGAAAGGATACAAAAGCATGTTTGAATTACGGATTTCTGCATGACTTCTGTATTCATACAGAACTACTTCGGAAATTCCGAAGTAGTTCTGTACATACTAAAATCTACAGAAATCCTCATTTCTGTAGATAGCTTCTATTAGAAAGCATCAAAAGTCTTCAAAGAAGAGTCCAGAAGGAGTTCTGGATTATCAGAAGATAAATATTATGAGAAGAACAATTTCTATGTTTGTGTGGAGAACAAGCAAAATGAATGTCAACTTGGCACTAATCAAGAAGGAAGTTGAAGACAGTTGAAAAAGAGATAAATTGAATATGTTTAATTTATCTCTATATACTCTGACACACTCCAACATCAACCGTCCTCAACCATCTATTCCAAATACAACTTGCTACATCTGCCTATAAATAGCAAGCTGACTTCACCAAACAAAGCAAGACATCAAGCATACAATTCAATATCTATCTTCTCAAAGCAATTTCAACATTACTCCTATAGAAAAGTTATTTTTGTTGATACATAGTCATACTATAAACTCGTGTAAACCATTATTTACATTTGAGATATACAAAATAACCCTCTTATGAATTGCTGTCTTCCAATTTGATTTACTTTCCGCAACTTATTTATTTTGTTTAAATCAAATTGTGCCAACATTGTTAAAGAACCCTTCAAGGGACCCAACACTCTTCCACTTTTTCTTTCACCTTTTTAACAGCTTCTTTGACACTTCCTGGGGGTGACACAGTTTTGTCAAACATTCTTTCAAAATTGGCATCGTTTGCTAAGAAACTTGTGAATGATTGCGAATTGGTGACATTGTTCAGAAGTCGATTTGCATTAATAAATTATATCTTCCAATCTGAAACTTGTTGTTGTGCTTCACCCAATTCTTTTTCAGTAGCAATCAATCTCTTAGAAACTTTGTGAGTTTCAAATTTCTGTAGTCGAAGTTTATCAAGCCCATCAAACAATTCCTTCTTCCTTTTATCTTCATTTCTTTTCTGGATCTCAAGATTTGCAGTGTGCACTTTATTTACACTTATCAACTCCCTCTTTTCATCCAACAGTTTTTTCATATCAACTTAATATGCCTCAATTCTGGCAACTTGTTCTTTAAAAGTCTTGGTAAGCATATCATGTTTAATTGTTGATTTATCAAACAAATTCTAGAAATCATTGGCAGCATCTTCTGCTTCATCCTTCTATTTCTTAGCTTCTTTAACCAGCTCATCCTTTTCTTCAGTTAATTTTTCATTCTTTGCTTCATGAGTTTTAAATCTTCTTTGACTAATTGAAGAACTTCATTAAGCATATTTACTTCCTTCATCAAAGACACATTTTTTAAATTACCCTCCTTTTCATTTCTCTTAGAAACTTCCACATCTTCTTTCAATGTTTTACATTCAGTAGTAAGCATTCTGACTTCTTCCATCAAAGATTCATATTCTTTCATCAAACTTTCAATTTTGGATTCAAAATTTTCATTTTCAGCAGCCTCATACGAACTTGAATAAGAATAATAATCATCTTCCTTATGTGTGACAATTAAGGCAGATGTATCAAACTGTTTACCCCAATCATAAGTACCATTATTCTGAACAGTTAAAGCTATTTTATCTGAATTGCCTGAAGATGGTTGAGAACTATTTGTAGCTTTGGAAGTATGAGATTGTTGACATTCTCTTGCAAAATGTCCAAGATTGGAACATTTGTAACATTTAACTTTAGATTTGTCAAAACCAAAATTTTCACCAAAAGCTTGTCTTCCAGTTTTCTTGTAAAATCGTTGTGACCCCTGAGTCATCATAGCGAGTTGCCAAGCCATATCTAACTCATTTAATTGATCATCATCAATTCCATTCAGATATTCTTTAGTCAGTTGTGCCTTACTAACATCATTAATGATCATTCCAAAAGACGATGAAATGAGAGCATATATCAATTTGGCACAATCAACAACTGATTGAACAGAAAACGCACTTTAACTTGATGATTCTAGAATGGTAAAGCTACAACCCCGTGATGAATTGTTATCAGAATTTCCAGAAATATTTCCAATGAAAGCAGTAGGTGGTGCAGAACTCAGACTTGCTTTAGTCTTAGCAGTCATACTAGCAGCATTCTCACCATGATACAATTCTGGATTTTGCAAATTGCCTTTGACTTGTTGGAATTCATCATTTCCATTTCACGAGCATGAAGTTTACCAGTTAGATCAGAAAATGTTTATGTGGAAAATTTTTTGTCGTGTGTAAGCAATAACACATAATTTTGCCATTTTTCTGGTAGAGCCTCCATAATCTTTTCTTTTAACTCTTCATATGTTTTCTCAATCCCCAAAATCTTCAATTCACTTATTAGATGTGACAATCTTGATACAAGAGCCATGATGTTTTCATTCTCGTAATGCTAGAAATTATCAAACTCCTTATTCAACACCTTCTTACGACTTTTCTTGTATTGATCATTCCCTTCACATCTTGCCGATAAAGCATCCCACAATTGTTTTGATTTCTTACAAGTACTAAATTGATGTAACAACTCAGTGGGTAATGCCATCATAAGATAACCAAATGCCTTTTTTCAAGCTCATATATTTTCCTTTCAGCATTATCAAATGTATGAACTTCTTTGAAATCTCCTTGATCCGCTGGATGCGAGTAAAGCTTCTTAATCGGAATCCATAAATCGATATAATTCGTGCTTATGTAAGCAGAAAATCATTGCTTCCAATTTTGATAACCCTCCAACTTCAACAACTTGAGAACTTTCTGGCTTGTTCCGATTTCATTATCAAAGTTTAGCATTGTTTGCATTGCACTTTGCATAGCGGCAAAAGCTTGGAATTCGTCATCTTTTCCGAAATATGATGCTTCAAAAAGTTCGAACTAAAAAACGAGGGTCTTTAAAGTGGATTTTGGGTACCAAAACGGAGGGTACTAGCCGTTAGGCAGTAAAAGTATAGATCTCTTCGAGACGGTCGTTTTGGCTGGTATTGAGTTCCGTAACTCTTAACGGCAAATCTTTGGCAGTCTTTATACCCGAGTACACGTTGTACAACGCGTTCACTGGACCGTTTAACACATAGTTACGGCACAAATAGTCCGAGTGTTTCCAAGCTTCTACCACGCTAACGGTTTCCACGTTGGACTCCCCTTCACTAAGAGTGGGAGCGGACTCAGTGAGGAACCTTGCAAGGTTCAAGGTGGTCAAATAGAACAACATCTTTTGTTGCCACCTTTTGAAGTGAAGACCTGAGAACTTCTCGGGTTTCTCAGCCTGATTCGCAATAGTGTTAGGCGTTACGCTCTTTTGGGTGACAACGAATGTCCCCCCACTCGACTTGTCACTAGACTTGTCCTTTGAGCCGTTAGTATCGTTCGTCATTTCTGAAAAATAAACTTAAAGAGTTAATGTCCAGAATTAAAGTGTCAACTCATGACTTTTAACGTGTACGTTTTCTTTTAATATGTTCCAACTAATGGATGTATAGTGTTACTTGGTTGTTTTTAATCGCTTACATTTAGAAAATAAAACTTGAGGTTTCAACGCGTACTTGTTATAATCTAAGTCCAACTTTGAAATAACACGTACTTGTTTAGACACGAGTTTTAATTACGTCTTTAAGTCGTGTAATTCTAAGTCCAACTTTGAATTAACCACGAGTATAAAAACGTTTTCAAACGTAACGTCCAACGTATGGTCGTTTTAGATTTCCAACTAATGGAATTAAATGTCCAAGTTTTAACGTTAGAATTAAAGTCCAACTTATGGAAAAATGTTCGCAATTTCTTTTAAACTCCAACTTATGGTGAATAAAAGGTATTAAATGAGAGTTTTACACTTCTTTTAAACTCCAACTTATGGTGAATAAAAGGTATTAAATGAGAGTTTAGACTCCAACAAATGGAAGACTAAAAGAGATTGAAACTTCCAATTAATTGAAAGTTATGTATGAAAAACTTGACCAACTAATGGTCGAATTAAAAGAAAATTAAATTTTCTTTATTTTCCAACTTATGGAAATTACACGAGAATTGAAAGTTTTGAAAAAAACGACAACTCGTTTTAAAAGAAAAACGAGTTATGGTTTAAATATTTTTTGAAAACACTTAATCACTCGAGGTTTCTAAGTCCAACTTTGAAACTCGAGATGAAGAAGTTTTTAGTAGAAACGAACGGTGTTTTTAAAAATTTGTTTTAACTTTGTAAGACCACCGTTCGTATTTTAAACGATAAAATAAATTTCCACTAGATATTTGATACAATTACAACGGAAAGACAAAATCCCTACACTAATACAATACAAGAAAAAGAAACCTAGCTATTACAAGAAAAAGAAACCTAGCTATTACAATACAAAGAAATAAGACAATACAAATAAATGAAATACAATACAAACGAAAATAAGAGAATTACATAAACAAAAGAAATAACAGTGGGTTGAAAATATTATGTTGATTAAATAATTACTAGATTAATTGGGTTGAAGAAAGGAGTTTTAAATTATGAAAATATAGATTTAAGAAAAGGTTTTAGACGAAGGCATCGGGTAAAACCCGTTTCCCTTAAAACAAATTCCGGGTCTACACAAGATCCCGTTTTGTTTCCTAGGGTACAATCATCGAAGTCGAGAGTACGACCGGGATAACTCTAGACCCAAAATTACCTTGAAGCTCTTGAACTTGATGATGATCTTCAAGAAGGTTGGGAGAAGTTCTTGAGATGAAGATGAGAGAGTTTTAGAGAGAAAAGAATTATCGAATTCTTGGTGTCTCTTTCAACCAAGTATTACCTTGGTATTTATAGGTGAGAATGAGTTGTAACAACTCATTCACCATAAACCAAGTTCATAACTCATGGTGTAACACCATTCAACATCATAAATTCAAGTTGAAACATATTCAACAAGAATTATGACATGGATTCAACTCATAAGACTCAATCTCCATTCAATTACTATTTTATTAAATAATATATATATAAATAATATATATATTTTAATAAAGTTCCAACATTATTTTTGTTTTACTCAATTTTTTACATATACATACACACATTCACGACATAAGTATGTATGTATG
>JBCNJP010001959.1:0-16314 GCA_039602395.1 Deinandra increscens subsp. villosa | reverse complement strand
CAGTACTTGTCCTTTGTAAAACCCTTTTTGAAATTGTATTTCAGATACTTTAGTAATCACTTTTACTAAACTACAACCTTGTAAACTTTTATTGCTTCCGCTGATTTTTGTGAAATGTAAACTCTGATTTATTTAATGTAATACATGACTGTTTACCCCTTTAACTATGGCTTGGTTGTAACTAAAGACTTGGATCCTGGTCTGGATCATACCCCCAACGCGGTTATACTCCGTTAGTGGAAATGTGGGGGTGTGACAGATTGGTATCAGAGCCATTGGTTACAGCGAACCAGAAAATTTTTAGAAAAGTAAAAATTTCTGAACTGTAACTGTTTTGAAAACTTTGATTACAACAATTCCCGAAAGTACTGCTCCGCGTGCCAAAGGTGATCCTCAACTACAAACCATATCTTGTGTCAGCATAGAAACCTGATTTTTAGTAGAAAATTTTCTTTCCCGAGACTTAGAAATAATTTGTTTCATTTTGAACTAAACAACTTGCCTCATTTTTGTACTAAACAACCTGCCCCCATTTGTTCTAAACAACCTACTCCCATTTGCTCTTAGAACGCTTTGCCTACTTGTTGAATGTATTCATATAACTTGTGCTTATGCGCAATATCACTTGGTATTTAGTGACCTTTTAGTAGCGGGTATGCTGACCCTTGGTAGGTTTACTTTTAGGCATAAATCATGATAATCTAGACTCTAAGACAATGATCCAACATATCCTCAGCTGGAACGATCATACTCTGATATAGCACCAATAGGAGTTGATGTAGATCCTATTCGAGTAAGCCACCCAATTTCACAAACCGAGGGCAACCTTATCGAAATACATTAGTAAGAATGCTGTTTAGCCTTGTTTAGGGCAACCTAGTATAGAACCAGATGATCCCTCATGGGATGCTTGTAACTGTGATTGTTACCCTAGAATACCGACACCCCTTTTTCCTTGGTCGGTTTAGACCTTGCATATTAATCGCATGGCTGTTGTGTGATAACTTCGTGTGAATGTGATATTCTCCCTCTTTGTATATATATACCTGTATATGTGTGAATACTCTAACTTAAGTTGGGACATTGTAGCGTGCCCTATCCAAACTCCTGCAAAACCATTTGCTTATCCAATCGTACCAATGGTAGATTTCAGAATTGAGTGAGCTGTTTATCCTCGCAACCTGTCTCCTTGGAAAATCCTTGTCGGATTACTTTTGATTTAACGACCACATTCTTAGTGCTTACCCTTTGAAACCATGTACTACCCCATCGAACCTGGTAGCTAAAGTAATAGGAACCAGCGTGACCATACAAGGTAAATTACCGTTACGGGTGCACACGTAAATGTAATTTGCAGTGTATGGAAGCCCTGGGGAATTCTACTCGGCAACCTTTCATTCCAAAATTCTATTATATCAACTTCCAAGCTTATGGTCCTCAACCATATTCGTTACGTTATCATACCTGTTCTTATCCTTCCTAGATATGGCTTCCACCCTATCTGAGCTCCTCTATAAATGCTGGTGCAAGGGCAACCGTAGTAAGACACTTTACCACTCACCTTATCCGACGACGAGATCTCCCCTCGCTGCGAGCGATCCTAACTCACAACTGAGCCTGATCCGTCAGTAGCCCTAACCCTACCCCCATGACGTTAAATGCCATAACCATTCTCCAAGCTCCCCACGGTTGCGCAACAACTTCATAAATGCAAACCCGATGAAACCCGACGATTATGCTTCGAACATTGGAACCAACATTTCAGCAGGAAAATCTTGTGGAGTTTTCCTCTCTTGACTAGCAACCCCTGATACGTCTGAACGAGTCAAATTTGCTGATTGTGGCCTCGTCGCGATCTTACGCACTCTATACCCTACTACAAATATGATTTCACTTGACGGAGCAGCATTGGTCGAGAACCTTCTGAACCCGTACAATCCACTTCAATTTCAACACTCATTTTATTTGTGAACTTGATTTTCAGCGAATCTTCTTCTCTCTTACCTGGTGTGGCTTGGATGATCTTCAAGCCAGGAGTCATCGCGGCTAGCTAACCTCATCGATGACACTTCCATGCCCCTTATTGTCTTCAAGGGCCCCCGTACGACAAACTTTGACACCCGACACTCGGCAACAGTGTGCTAGGAAAGTCTGCAATATTGTATATTGATACCCATTGTTCATATTCCTTGTCTCCAGAAAACTTACATTGGTAACCCCCGCTCTATAGTGACCGAGCGAATAACTAACCCGAACCTTGTGATTGGATGAAGACATGTTTGAATCAACCCTATGTGCGTCGAGCTACGCAAGGATCACTAAGTACCCGATATTTTCACATTTTACACACAACATGACTTTTCGATACGCAATAGACCTCGCGAAACCTTAACTACAATTCGTATATACACTCATTGAAAGCCATGTAGTATTTAAATTCGTCGGCACTTGGTGTTTCGGAAACCATGAAACTTATCCTACTGTACGGTACAACCGTTGACACACTCGCGTTTATATCGGTCGACCCAAATCGTTTTCTCCGGGTTCGCGTCAATTGTGCCGGATGACCCTCTTCGAAACGTATAGTTGCAACTACCCTACACTAGCTACCTCGCCCTTCATCCTGAGTCTGTAATTCCCTACTTGATATCATTTATGCTTCTACAAAGAACTTTTCGAACGTCACCCTTATTTTGGATCTTTACCGGAGGGTAATATGCGTAACGATATCTCCCATGTTGGCGAACCTCATTTTAAACCTAAGCGTGAAAGACTACCTCCTCTTTTGAATCCCCTTCAGAAACTCAAAATGTATTCGCGTTGCGTCCGCTAAACTCTTAATAATCCGCACCATAGACGAAGACCCCACCTACCGAAAACCTTTTTGTGGTAAAATTCAAGATTTTCACATGATTGCATGGTTTCAAATCCTTCTCTCCCATTCAAACTCAAAGCACCAGGAATCAACATAAAGAAAAACCTTATTTTCAAGTATATTATCTAACAAGATTTGTCAGATAGCCAGGAATGGCAAGGAAACTGGTGCACCCTCAACGTGCTGGTAGTGTGGTGGGTTAGCTGCGGTACACCCTATACATAAGCACTGTCGGCATGTCGAAGGTGGGATCAGTGCTGAACCACAGATTTACCTTGAAATCATCAGACAAAAACCATTTAGCAATAAAGAAAGATTTATGTTACTTCCATTGAATTTTCGCATGACCCTCATACGTATTTTCCGCTAAAAGGGATGTGTACAGTTTAATCAAATGAAACTTATTGTTTTTCCGACTCTCTAAATTAATAAGAACTATCCTGATATAAATTTTGTCAAATATAGGTTATGACCTAGATGAACAACAACGTTTTAACAACTCAAGTTTTATATTATAAAAGACAAATCACATGTTCTTGGAGCAACCCCGTGACTTTTTCCAGGGCCCTATTAACGTTTCCTCGTCCGAGATTCATACTCGTCGTGAAATATTTCAATTGGACCTCTAGCTACCGCATTTCTGACATACCACGATTTGTTAACCTCGCGTACGCCTAAATTGCCACCGACTTGGTGAAGTAGAGCATTTCTTTATCAGATTACCGCGCTTACCCGCTATGCTATTGATACTACGATACCTTGCAGCGTCATCTGCCTATGCCTTTTTCTGCGAACTGTAAGAACCACCCGATCTTAGCCAAATTCAAGGATGCGTAACCACCCCCGAGATACGTAACATTCGAACCTTTTTGCAACACTTCTTGCCTCTACCGTATCATTTGACACAATACTTTCTGTTATCTTATTGGACACTATAGCTGAAGACTACTCGGACATATGATCACTTCGTCATATCAAATACTTCGATTTCGGATATGTTGTCATCGTGACACTCGTTAAACCTAACCATGCGATGCGATTCAACTCACTCACGGAAACGTTCATTTTAGGAAATCACTCTCTGTACGCTCATGCGAAATGTTCATTCGATGCTTTCTAAATCATGTACCGTCCATCACTCCCCTCAGATTCTCTCGTAACGATTCGTGAAACAATTAGCACTACGACAAATTTTATTGTTTCCATTCTCCTTCATCCCATTCAATTGGCCCGAACACTTTGGACCTTATGCTAATTTTCGGGACGAAAATTCTCTAACATGGGGAGGCTGTAACAACTGCAACTTCCCAAGTTAACTCCGTTAACTTTTCCCGTTAGCTCCGTTAGTTCCGGTAGCAAACCCGAGACCCGTGAATCGAATAATTGCACATGTGTTAATGTTTATTTGCTAATTAATTTTTAATAACTTGTTTCGTGAATTTATTTCGTGACCTTATGTGTCATTTGTAAAAATTTGCATTTTTTTTTTTGCGAAACCGGGCTTCGTGCGTGAATTCGAATTTTTATGTATAAATGATACTTATACTTGTCCCGACTAAACATTTCATGTTAAATAAGTTTAAAAACATTTAGAAACATTTCTAGTAATTTTATTTACAAGTTTTGGTGTTAAAAACCCCCTTTTTCTAGAGTTTTGGACATTTTTACTTAAAATGGAACTTGAGGGACTAAAGATGTAAATTTTTATAACACAAAAATCTGCCCTAGATCTCTTCCCCCTCTCATTTCACGCATACATCCTCCTCCTCCCTCCATTCTTACGGCTCTCCACACATATACACACACACTTGCAATTTTTCGTGAAATCAAGCATCAAGAAGCAAGGATTTGGAGTTTTAAGCTTCTACAAGCTTCAAGGAGTCTAGAAGAAGCTCCCTTCTCATCTCATCCTTCTCAAATCCGAAAATCATACCTCAACTTGTAAGCCCTAGAAATCTTTAACTCGAAATTGTAGGTTGCATGTGTGTTCTTAAGTGTTTATATGCTAAATGGAGTGTTATGATGCTCATGAACCATGATTTAGGTTAAGCTATGTTAGCTCATGATTTGGGACAGATTTTTGAATGATTTTAGAGCTGGAAATTTGAACTCAAATCTGTCATGTATGTTCTTGTATGAATATTGGGTGTTTGGACATGAAAATTGGGCATGTGTGCTTGTATGCTAGTTGTTATGTTGGGTTTTTGCTATGAACTTGATATGAACATGTTGAGAACTGAAAATCCATGTTAAAGTGTTTATAATTATGTTAGTAGGTGTTGGATGACCAAATTGTTGCTCAAAATTAGAAAACCGAAATTTTTGCAAACTATAAAATAGGGACAGATTCGTCCAGATTTTTAGGCTGACTTGCAGAGGTCATAACTCACTCAATTTTTATCGAAATCAGTTGATTCTTTTTCCGTAGTAAAGTTTCATGTCTTAGCTTTACAACGGCTATTCGCACACTTTCTAAAACCCCCGTTTGGTTAGTCAAAACACAGCTGCAAGTCGGGTACTCAAAGCTGTCATTTTCTGTGAGAAGTGGACTTTGCAAATTGGTTGGGCATGTAAACCTTGTTTTAATGGTGCGTTTGCAACTTGAAATTGATGTTTATATATTAAAACTAAGATCTGGAGGTTTTGGTAAACAAACTCCAAGCTTTGATCAAATTATGGATTAATCAAATTCAATTTGCCTACTTTGACCTTCTACAACAAAACAGATTTTTGGTCAACTTTCGATAGCCATAACTTGCTCATTTTTGATCGAACATGATTGATTCTTGTTGGGTGATAAACTAGGATGTCTTAGCTTTAAAACGGCTATTTATACGCCTTCTAAAACCTTCGTTTGGTCACCCAAACTGCTGCTGCAAAACAGGTACTCAAAGCTGTTTGAAATTTTAAAAAGTAGACTTTTCTAACGGGTCGGACATGTAAACCTTATTATGTTGGGGTGTTTGCTATTTGAAATTGATGTACACATATTAAATATAGGATCTGGAGCATTTGAGGTTTAAAACCCAAAAATTTAGTGAGTTATGCCAATTTCAAATTTTCATGAACTAGTTAACTATGTGCCAAATGGGTCAACTTGCAATGTGCATAACTTCTTCGTTATTCGATGTTTTTGATTGATTCTTTTTGCAACAAGTCATGTTTAACATGTAGTTTAAGCCTGCAAAATTTAAGATCCTAACTCCTAAGTATGTAGATTTTGACTATGCCACTAGTTTGAGTGTTGAAGTTGACTTTCTGAGTCAACTTTGACCAAAATGGCAATTCTTTGAATTTCTCTCAATCTGAAACTTTTGTATGCATTGTATGACTTGTGTGACTACATGAAACATGTTTAGGTGCTAAGATTGCTATTTTCGTCCTCGCGACACCTCCTAACCCGTTTAGGCCATATTTACCCAAACAGGTTATGTGTGACCGACTTGTTGAATCTTTTGCTGTGTACCAGTGCCCCCCTAAGGTGAGTTCATTACTATATGTTGTTATGTCCTTTCAGGGATGATAACGTGCAGCGGTAAGGTATTTCTTACTAAGTAAACTTTTCCGACCAAATATCATATGTATCATTGAATTGATTGATAAACTAAAAAGTCCTTACATTCGGGCCGTTAATATAGAATAGCTAGGTGATGTTGAGTAGTACTACTGGGGATTGACACCCCCGCCCAGCGGTGCACGGGATGCACCAACCCGACTGGCGGTCGGACTGGGACCAATGTTACCCTACCCTCCGTGGTCTTTCAGGACACGGGAAGGCAAAATCCGTAGGTAATACCTATACATTGTCAGCTTCGGTTGCGAACAATTCAAATGTGCATAACTTAGGCTAGCTACCTACGATATGGAAAACTTACTAGTCTTATGATATTGATTGTGTTTTACCTTTCTTTGATCATAAAATTTTGGTCTACTTGTGACGGGTAGACCGCTTAGTGAACTCACCAGCCTTGGCTGACACTTGATTGTTGAATGCTTTTCAGGTTAGCTTGGAGGATCATGGATGGCACGGGCAGCGGCAGTACTTGTCCTTTGTAAAACCCTTTTTGAAATTGTATTTCAGATACTTTAGTAATCACTTTTACTAAACTACAACCTTGTAAACTTTTATTGCTTCCGCTGATTTTTGTGAAATGTAAACTCTGATTTATTTAATGTAATACATGACTGTTTACCCCTTTAACTATGGCTTGGTTGTAACTAAAGACTTGGATCCTGGTCTGGATCATACCCCCAACGCGGTTATACTCCGTTAGTGGAAATGTGGGGGTGTGACACCAATGTTGTCGTGCAGGCTGCAGAGAAGCCCGAAGAGACAGTGTTGTTCAGCGAGCCTCAGGATGAGGATGTTGGACTTCAGGCTGAAGACAAAACGGCAGAGGGGGAGCCACATATATCTCCTGGGGTAACAATCAGTTATTTATCATCGGATGAGTTTATATGGGATGGGGACATGGTGGATTCCCAAATAGGTGAAGTGTTGCTATCCTATGGGGGTACCTCGGGGGATGAGTCAAATGATGAATTACCAGAGAACGAATCATCTGCAAGGGAACTTGAACCGGTTGTACAACCGGTTATTTTACCCGTTCAAACGGTTGTACAACCGGTTATTTTACCCATTCAACCGGTTGTGACAACCAAGAAATTTCATCCGGCTGAACCCATAGTGCTATCCAAATATGTTACTGACTTGACAGAGCTCCAGATTAAGTCAATCAGGAGAATGGGCACTATGGAAGATAAGTGGGTGTCTGTCAACATTCATAGATGCCTTTACATAAAGACAGTCAGGCTAGGTACTATGTGTAGTTTGGTAAAGACGACGATCCAACGGACTATCGATGCTCCCACGGCTGATACCATTGAGGTGGTGGAGGAGGTAAGAAGTGAAGGGATTACATCACAGTGGTTCAGTTCTAAGGTATATGGGTTCTATCCCATTGGCCCAACCGGATGTCTTATAAACAAAGATGTGAAGGGAAAAGCTCCAATGCTCGAATACCAGGTGGAAGACGACTGGTTGAACTGCAGATACCCCCCACGCCTATCCTTTGTCAAAGAACCGGGAGAATTTGCATGTTGTTCCAGACAAATTGTCTGCCCCATCATCAACAAATATGGAGAAAATCAGGAGGAAGAAAGTATTGTTGACAGGCATTGGAAGGAGGAATTCCATAAGAGAAACTATGCAGAAATGAAGCTTGCTCAGAAGTTGTATCTGTTGGACTCAAGTAGTGTTCAGTCTGTTGAAGATAACATGGATGAGAGTAACAAAACCACCAATATCATGGTCGATGATGATAAAATTCTTGCCCGTCACCTTCAGGTTGTTGAGGTTAAGAAGGAAATAGAGTATATTGAGTTGAGGAAGCAAATAGAGGATGATGAAATTCTTGCCCGGAAGCTTCAGGGTGATTACGCTGATAATAAGGTAATGGAAATCTTATTGAGGAAGCTCTGAAGAGGTTGTTAGATGCGAAGATTGCCAGTATGGATGTGGCCCAACGCAAAAGGATAGACAAAATGAATGCTGAATCTAAAAGGTTCATTCAGGCTCAGGAGCGGAAGATCCGGCTCAATTTTAGTAAGGAAAACTATTCTATGCTGAGGGATTGGAAGGATGGCTGTGTTACCAGAGGGTGGAAAACGACTCATGAGCTCAAGGGCATGACAGAATACGAATTGTGTGAGTACATAATTCAGAAGATGAAAGAGAAGTGTGAGCTTGAACTCGAAAAGAGAACCGTGGACGACGTTATAGAAGAAACGAGGAAGAGAGATGAGATCAAGAGGGTGCTGGACAATAGTCCCTTACCTCCTGAGGCGGAGCACATGGCACTCAAGGAATATTTTATTACTGTGCTGAATGAGAACCCAAGGAGGATCAGGCCATCTTCGATCACTACCCTCAGGAACAAATATATTGAGTTGCATGGAAAACAGATAGAGGACTCTAATGATTACGACATGCATCCATCTGTGAGGGCATTACCAGCAAGCTCAACTGCTACCTATGTGCCTGCCCACACATCATCTAGTCTCATTGATTCTTTGTTATCAGGGACACCACCAATCACTACCTTTAAACATCCCCCCGCCAAAAGAAAGCAACCAATCAGAAAACCCAAGGCTAGAACACCACCCCCCAAAAAGATCAAACCTCTACCCCGGAAATATAGGATTGATGACTTTCAACCCTACCTGCCTGGGGAACCCACATCGAAACCCAAACCATTCACCCAGCCCACATTGACTAAATCAAACCCACAACCTGACCCTGAGCCGGAGAGGGTTATTGTAGACTGGAGTTATGACAAGGAACAGAAAAAATACATATTCCATACAAATCAAGGCCAAACCTTGTCTTACACCCTCTCTGAAGCCCCTGGCAAATTATCATTGTCTGAGATGGCAGATGTCCATCTCATTGGTCATAGAAGGAATACTCTCACCATGGATGAGAACTTGCTCTACTTCAAGCTGAAAATCTTATTGGACGAAGCGAGAAACAATACAGAAGAAGATCCGATCGAAATCTCACCTCGTGTCTCTAAGATTAAGTATTGGGTATACGTGGATGATGAGAAACGGTATTATGTGCACAGAGAAGATGGGACGTTCACTAAACACAAAACAATTAGTGATAGGAGAGATTGGCCCAATGATGAAGACTGGGAGACGCTTCGCTCCCTCACCCCGAACCGGGCGACCGTTGTGCGATCTGTGGAGAGTGGTGGTAAAAAAATATAATTTTGTAATAGACCAACTGTTGAATGGGTTATAACTGTTTACCGGTTGAAAACCTCAGCCGGGATGGAAATTTACACGTTTGATAATTTCAAGTGTGGCATCCGTCTTAGTTTAAGGTCCGGGTGAACTGTCTACTTAATGGATGGAATTTATATTCAACGTTTAATTATCAGAGACCTTATATATACAAACATTATTTAATTCTCAATCGATAACAAGTTACTTTAACATCAAAATAAAATAACTAACATTGTTACATATGGGACGTACCTAACTATCCCTTATTTTTGTTTAATTAAATTATATAAAAGGAATTTTAGTCATTCCACGTGGACCCGTCAATCAATTGTCACCCCTAAACTTAGTCGTCTAAATTTTGTACTCTACGTCTAAAATTAGCCGGATGATTCAGATAAAATCATTTTCCTAGCCTACCGGGTGAACTCCAAACAGATTGTGCCAGGTTTTGCACTAGTCAGCCGGAAAAACTATTACTTTAAAACTCCCGGGTGGACTTCCAACCGGAAACACTTTCGACCGGAGATTTTAGATTCAAATGTGAGCTCCCATGTACAAAGGCAGCCTTACAAAGATGACCAAAAGAGATGAAACAGATCAGGACTTGCATTTTTTTCATTACAAAGAGGACCATTACAAAGATGAGTCTACCCCATCATTACATCACATATTAAAAACGCAAAATGTCACCACTACATCAACATCTAGTCTTAAAAATGGATCATTTAGTCATCCATCCTACTGCAACAACTAGAAGAACTAGAAAGACATAAAATTGCATCTTCATCTTGTACTTAGTCAAAGTAAGATTTTCCTTCAACATTGTGTTCTCGACTTCCAGTTCCTCTAGCTTCCTACCTTGAATTGCTCTTCCAATGTAATTAGAGTCAAGAAATTCTTTGAACATGTTATGCACATCTTCCTTCCACATAAAGAAGTCGCAATCATTTTTCTGGAAAAAAGACACAGGAGGAACTGTTCACGTGAATGGTGTTAATTGAACTTGTGTGTGTAAATCTGAAACTTACCGGCCAAAGAGGGCATCCATAGAATTCTTGGCCAGATCGTCTACTCTTCTTTTTCACGACTCTACGAACTGAAATAAGACCATGATTGCAGTATAAATTCCCATCGCAATCGACCTTGAAGATATGGTTCTTGAAGCTTGATGAAGAGGCTGAACTCATTGTCTGTGAATGGGGGATCGCTGATGAAGAATGGCGATGAAGATTGGTTTTAGGGTTTAAATAAGGCTTTTAAATAATTAAAAAATATATATATAAAGATAATGATATTTGAATTATTTTGAAATTTTTGGGACAGTTGCCACTTGTCTGGCTAAATTTTGCAAACGGCTAGCCGGATTCTTAACGGCGGCTGAGTATTAGCCGACCGTATTTAAATCGGATGTACAAAGAAACGTGGCAGCCTCGGGTGCTACGGATGAAATCCGGCTAAAATTGGTCCGGAAGCACAACCGCGGCTGAATATCAGACAGAATGTCAAGTTCTTATTGGCTATCAGAAAGTTCAAAGATTGGAAGGTGGGACCGTGTTGTTGCCTTATTGTCAGTCGAGTACACGTGTAGACCTCCCATTGTAGGAGTCAGATAGTTGTTTAGACGGAAATGGTGATTTGTCTGCTTCGCACTCGTGGGATTGGTGAGGGTCAGTTTGGAGAATTCGAATTCAAAGGGTCAAAACTGTAGTTTCAAAGTCAACAATGGTCATTTTCGTGTTTTCCCTTTATTGAATTACTCATTTGATAACATGGAGCAATATACCAAAGCAAATAAGTCAAATATCCATAAAAACAAGCATGAAATTACTAAATGAGTAAACGGAAGCCATTAGAAAAAAACATTTAAAATAGTAAAAAGAGTTTATCACATATAGTTTAAAGGGAAAATTTCACAGAAACATAACCAACTCTCAATTTTGTTCCAATTAGGTCACTCAAACTTTTTTTCGTTCCAATTAGGTCACTCAACTTTAAATTATGTTTCAATCCTAGATAATTTACCTGATTAGCAGGTAACCTAATAATTTTAATATTAAAAAAGGAAAAAAAAAAACAAATGTAGGTTACGTAACTCCATCCACGATTCCTTCTCCCATAGCGTCTTCTTGCCTTCCATCCCCCTTCCATTCTCCGACCTGCCGCCACCAACTGGCGATCTCCGACGCGCCGCCACCACCTGCCGCCACCGCCCTTCTGATCGCCGCCACCACCTGCCGCTAGTTACGTGATTCCATCGACGACTCCTTCTCCCATCAGGTCATTGCACGTAACCCTACATTCAAAGTTTCAAATAATTGTCCATTAATTTATTTAGTTCATCATATAGAAACATATTCTTTTTCTTTCACTTTTGAACACACACGTATGTGTGTTTTTTTATACTTGATTAAATCCTTTTCCTAATCCACACATATGTGTATGCTAACTTTGTGTTTTTCACACACACAAGGTATTTCACCATATCTTCATTCGTTAATGAAGATCTAAACTATTTTTCTGGTCACATTTATCACACGATTGTGTGTTTCTATATGATGAACTGTATTTTCTTGCTTATGATATAGATATGAACAGTTCATAACTATCTTGCTTATGAATTATGGTGAACTGTATTTTCTTCAAATAATTGTCCAAATATTACGATTCAAAGGTTCAAATAATTGTCCAAATATTACTAACATAATTTGTTATACCCTTATGATCGACAGCACTTCACAAGACAATGATGAATGATGCACAAGAAGAAGAGTGTTCTCAGGTTAACGATGCACAAGAGGACGGACTTTTTTCTGTACAAATCGAGCAGCAGGTATGTTTCATGATTATTATTATCATTATGCTAGTTTTTTATTTAGTTCGTTAACACATGATGATTTTTAATTATTATTAATTGTTCTTTGTTAGACAAACTTAGAAGATGAAGATGTTAGTGTGAGTGATCCTTTTTTAAATTTACTTTGTTTTGACAATGATGATGAGGATGAAGTTGATCTTAATTCTGTTGAAGATTGGAGTGAAAGTGAAAAAGATTATGACATTGATGTTGAGGATGATGAAGATTATGAGAATGAAGGTGTTGTGTATCCTTGTTATGATCCTAGTATAGATTGGAAATTGGCGAAACCTATAGTAACAATGAAATTTGAAAGTCCTGCACAACTTAAAGACATGTTGATTGATTATGGTGTTGCTAATGGTCACCAATTAGTTTTCACGGTAAATGACAATAATAGGTTGTTAGTAAGATGCGGGACAGCAGAAACTAATGTTGATGAGACAGGGAAAAAAATTAAAGTGTGGCAGTGTCCCTATTATCAAGGAGGAAGCCTATTATCAGTATGTTTGAAGAAATTAGAACATTTGTGATGCGTAGAATGCACTCAATGGCGAAAAAATCAAAAAGCTTACAACATGAAGTATGTCCTAGTATCAGAAAAAAACTAGAAGCTATCAAGAAGATGCAAAGGTAATGTTTATATCTTAATTTTTTTTTGTTATGAATTTTTAATAAACTTTTCTGTTAATTGTGTAGGAATTATATTGTTATACCTAGTGCTAATAACAACTTTGAAGTAAGGAGTGAAAAATATGCATATGGAGTGAAGATTCAAGAACAAAGTTGCACGTGTGGATCATGGCAACTGTCAGGAATACCTTGTAGGCATACTGTTGCAGCTTTAGGGTCCATTAACAAAGAGCCATCAGCTTATGTCAGTACATGGTTTAGAAAAGATATGTTTAAGGAAGCCTATAAACAGGGTATCACACCGTTGAAGGGAAGTGCATTGGCCTAAAACAAATGACATCAAACCGCTCCCTCCAATAGCAAGGCGAATGCCCGGCAGACCAACAGTAAAGAGGAAAAGAGACCCTTCAGAGAAAGAGAAAAAGAACAAGAAGACTGGAATTGGAAGAAAAATGACATGTCAGAATTGTTTAGAAAAGGGACATAATATCAAGTCTTGCACTAAAGAGAAAAAAGACCCACAACCAAAGAAGACAAATAAAAAAGGTAGGAAAAAAAGGGTTGACACACAAAGCGTGACCCGTGAGAAGGAGGACTAGATGATTTTGACACGTTTGGTATATTTTGATATATTTTGACCATTTGGGTGTATTTTACTTTATTTTGACCCGTTTGCAAGTATTTTGGTGTATTTCAGACTCGTTATGGTGTATTTTGGACTCGTTATGGTGTATTTTGGTATATGTTGGACTCGTTATGGTGAGAACCGTTTGACTTCGACTAAATATTTGGTGTATTTTGTTGTAATTTTGAACCGTTTGCAATCAACTAAATATTTATAATTTGTTATAAATTTTTACAATTTATTTTAGGTTGTTATAAATTTTTACAATTTTTTTTACCATTTTTAAATTTATTTTTAAACTTTTTTTTTAATTTCGAATTTTTATAAAAAAAATCGTTTTTATTATAATTTCGATTTTAAAATTTTCGTTTTAAAACAATTATTATTTTTTATAAAAAAAATAAGTTTTTATAAAAAAAATCATTTTTTATAAAAAAAGTTAGTTTTTATAAAAAAAATTGATCAGGTTACCTGATTAGCAGGTCAATTATCTAGGATTAAAACATAATTTAAAGTTGAGTGACCTGATTGGAACAAAAAAAAGTTTCAGTGACCTAATTGAAACAAAATTGAAAGTTGGTTATGTTTCTACAAAATTACCCCTAGTTTAAATGCGTAATCTAAGAAGTTGTCACCAACAAAGACTTCACATTTGACGGGAAAATGCATGGGTGGGTCTTGTTACTATATATAATAGGATAAAAACGATATTTTCAAAGATTCCCGCCCAATGGTAGACTCGGGATTTTTTTTTACCAAGGTCGGTTTTTTTTATTATTGGGATATATCTTCATTTGACGTTTGGATTTTAGGTTCAGCCGTTCAAGTGAAGTCGGCTCACAGAAATAATGATAACTTTTTTTATTTTCATTGTTTTTATTATACATGGTTCAATAACTATTTGAAAAGAGTAACTGAATTACTTATACGAATTGATACTTTTTTTCTTTATCAAATACATTACCTTTTCTAAGGAAAAAAGAATGATAACTTACTATTGGAACGTGTAAAACTAAAAGTAAACTGAGTTTTTTATGTAATCACGACTAAAAAAATTTATACATAGTTTAGTAACTATTTAAAAAGAATAACAAAAGTACTTATGCGATTTGATAGTTTTTTTCTTTATCAAATACATTATATTTTCTAAGTAAGTTTAAAAAGTTTAACTGATCAAACAAAGCAGTCGAAGCTCAAAAATCTCCAAGGATCTCGAAGGTGGACTCAAGTACCCTATATAATAGTACGTCCCGCTGTCCATCTTGCTCCCATATTTTACTTAGAGTATTCACAACTCATTTCTCACTATTATCCTTATAATTTATCATTATTTTTTCTCTCTTTTCATTCACAATCATAATTAAATAATATATTTTTTATATCATTTTATTTCCCTTCCACTCACAACCAAACCTCAAATTTTATATAATTAATGGTTTTTTTTGTCAAATATACAAATTTTCAGTATCTTTTTTTTCTTTTCCACTCACAATCGTTTACAACAAACCTTAAATTTTAAGAACTATACTTATATTATTATACAGGACGGTCTCTACATGCTCTAAGAGCATATATACAAATAGTTTACCAATCAATCTCAATTTTTTTTTTTCAAAACAATGTAAATAACAAGATCTAGCTTGTTATAAGCCATCTCAATCTCAAAAACACGTTTGTAACTTGATTAATTAATTAAGAAAATACAAAACAATGTTAATTAGGAGGATTATTAATTAGTTAAGAAAATGAAAAAAGTTGGAATCTATATGAAGGAAGCACTTACTTGAAATAGAGTAAACATGTTTAGGAAATTGGAATTGGGATGTCTCGCGTGCAACTGCAAATCTCTTACGTACCAACAACTACTTCCTTCGTACCTAGTACACATGTTCTTACCAACTCCATACTCATCTTAACTTCCACGAAATTTATAAATAATATTATTTCTTTTTTAAGAAATTTACTTTATACTTCCACTAGTTAATTTTGATTTTATTAGAGTTCCACAAGTTAGATTATGTTCAAATCTTACGAGAAGCATGAAAAAAATCAAACATGTATGTGTACACATCATCTACGAACAAAATCTCTAGATTGAAATCTTAAATACATGTATATAGTCGTATAACAAAACACTCGACCAAATTCGTTTGTTCTTCGGTCTATTGGCATAATATCATGTTTTTAACTTTTTGCATTCTTTATTTTTATATTTTAGAGTTTCTACAAATGCTATTACATAATTTATACAAAAAAGAATGTATATACGACACCCCGCACATCTCCCTCACAGTCTCATACTCAAGCTAATCACATTTGGGGGGCATGGACATGTGGTGTAAGTGGGTTTTTTCATATATATTTTTTAATTTTTTCTAATTAAATTAAATGTTTATACAAAAATATAATAAATACATTTCCTAAAAAATCATTCATTTCATTAAAAAGAAAATTATAAATGAAAAATAGAAAAAAAAAAACATAACAAATACAAACTAATTTTGGTCCTTCAAAAACGTCGCACAAACTTCTAGATGG
>JBCNJP010001957.1:0-12732 GCA_039602395.1 Deinandra increscens subsp. villosa | reverse complement strand
TTGAACATCAACGTCTAGATCTTCTTTAAAAGAAATTCATGAAAACCTTTATATGATTACAATCTTTTGGTCAGATGTAAGCACTACTACTTCACCATCACAACATCTCTATAAAAACAATAAATAAATAATTAGTAGTAACTAATATTAGGGTGAGTTGTTTAACTCTAAATTATTAAAAATTCAACACAAACTAAAGTCTTTAATTTCTATGTTTACTTAAAGTAGGATAGTTAATATGAAACTTACATCTACTTTATAAACTATCAACGTGAGAAGTTCGGATTTCCTATATCATTTTCCATTGTCTTCTTTATCTTTACTTTTACCTTCATCTTTCATAAATAAATAAAAAGGTTGTCATGGCTTCATGACCTTTTACCCACTTCTTTGTAAATTTTCAATAATCTTTTGATTTATTTCTCTCCCGTTTATGATAATCGGATTCAAGAGCCACTTAAGGTATTTTTAAAGAGGTCTGAAAAAAAAAACAGAAATTTTACAGGAAGAATGTTGAATCTGAGCGGGTGCCTCACCACCGTCTAGAGTGCACTTAAATTCGCCCATGTTGTTAAACAAATTAAATGAATAAAATTCTTTTATGAAATGATACCTAAATTGATCAGTATTTATTCTGGTAACTAGGGTTATTTATACATAAATGTTCTTCAACGCTCATGACATATATATACTACATCGATGCTACGAATGAGAAAATTAACAAACGTACAATTTAATATATCATGAGAGGATTAATAAACTAACAGACAACAAGTATTGTGTTGTTATTGTCGTCGTCACCAAACGCGCATGTATCATATTATAAATTGTCGCCATGCCGTTAACATAAAAAAATACCGGGTTGTAAATTGTCACGCCGCCACAACATGCGAACAAATAAACAAATACCGCGTTGTAGTTTGTTGTGCCGCTGCAACGTGCGAACAGAAGACAAATAACACGCTATAAACTGTCGCCGCCGCAACGCGCGGGCACACGGCTAGTATATATATATATATATAGAGTCGAGTTATCCTACATCCACAAAAAAAAAATACATCCACTGCGGATTGATCTGGGGTGTCCATTAAGATCATTCAACAGCTAAGATCTATGGTGTTTTCGCCTATGGCGTTATCGGGGGAAAAAAAAACACCATAGGCGAAAACACCATAGATCTTGGATGTTGGATAATATTGATGGACGCCGCAGATCAATCCGCAGTGGATGTAGTGTTTTTGGTGGATGTATTTTACCCTCAACCTATATATATATATATATATATATATATATATATATATATATATATATATATATATATATATATATATAGGGTAAGGATCATGTAAAAACCACATCTTTTTGCGAAAACCTAAAAACTAATACTAAAACCTTCATAACTTTTTCATACGATCATATTTTTTTAAAAAATTTGCACCAAAAACCTTAGAATTATAAGTTCTTTAATTCTGGAAAAAATTTAAAAAAAACTTTAACGTCTCGTCGTTTTTTTATTAGTGCACATGTGCACTAATAATAAAACTCATACATATAGTATGCGTTAATGTTTTTTTTAGAAAAATCGCATCAAATACGTTATAATTTTGTTAGTTTTTCGTGGTTTTTTATTAGTGCACATGTGCACTAATAAAAAAGCACTTTATATGTGTCGTATACATTAATATTTTAAAAGAGAAATTGCACCATAAATCTTATAATTGTGTTATCTTTAACTCTGAAAATATATTAAACGTTTTAAAATTTTTTAAATTTTATGCTACACATGTGCACTATAACTAATAGTTATAGTGCATATGTAGAATTATCATTAGTTCTATGAATATTTTAGTTTTTTTAAATGTTTTTAACCTAAACAATATGTTTTCGCATGACAATTCTCATTTGTGTAGTACTAATGAAAATGGTGCACATGTGCACTAATAATACACATGTGCACTAATTTTTTTTTTTTCGAAATATCAATTTCTTTTCCAGAATCAAAGACAATAGAATTTTAAGATTTTTGGTGCAAGTTTCATAGAAAAATATTAACGTATGTAAAAGTTATGAAGGTTTTAGTGTTAGTTTTTAGGTTTTCGCAAAAAAAAAGAGTTTTCGCAGGATCCTTACCCTATATATATATATATATATATATATATATATATATATATATATATATATATATATATATATATATATATATATATATATATATGGGTTAGGACCCTGCGGAAACACATCTTTTTGTAAAAACTGCGAAAACACATATTAAAACCCACGTAATTGTTTCATACGTTAACGATTTTTCATAAAATTTGCGCCAAAAGTCTTAGAATTACGCTATCTTTAGTTCTGGAACAAAATATTAAAAAAAAAAAATTGAACGTTTTTTTTTTCGTGTGATGCACATGTGCATCATATAATTAAGAAAAAAGTTATAAAATGTTATTTTTTTCTTTAAATCTAATGATAACACAACTATAAGATTTAGAGTGTAATTTCTTTTTAAAAACCTATTAATGTATCTCACATGTATGAGCGTTTTTTTGATATGATGCACATGTGCATCATTTAATAAAAACGCAAAAAAAAATGATGAAAATATGACATATGGTGCGACTAAAAAAATATATATTAACTCATACTAAAAGTATGAGTTTTTTTTTTTTTTTTTTGTGATGCACATGTGCATCACACAAAAAAAATTAAAAAAAGCGTTAAGTTTTTAAAACTTTTATACGATTAAAGATAACATAATTTTAAGACTTTTGGTGCAAATTTTTTTTTAAAATATTAACGTATGAAAAAGTTATGTGGGTTTTAAGATATAAAAAAGGTGTTTTCGCATCGGTACCGGTGGATTCTCGTTTGGTGCAGCTAGGGTTTTCGAGAAACACAACTTGCATACCGGACCCTGGGTGCTGCTATTAAGATTGGTGAGGAGTAGGCCACGCGGATAATGGCGGAACGACCGGTCGGCAGCTTCCGGGTTCACTCTGATTTCGTGATATAGCATCATTTGGAGATACACTTTTCAATATTTGAAATTACAATGATTATTACATGTCAGTTACACATTAGCATGTATCTAATGATTATAACATGTCAGGTATTCACATCAGCAGGTATCTAACGGTGTTAAAAAAAGATAACAGCAGGTCCATTAAAAAAATATGGGTGAAAGTTAGGACTATTGGAAATGATTTTTAAAGGTGGGATTATTTCCAGCCAATAGGCAAAAGTTAGGATTATATAAATCCAATTTTCCTAAAATCAAAGATAACACTACCCCCCCCCCCCCCTAGTATCCAAATCACGCACACACAGCAAACTCACGCACCTATCTAAAAATCAAAGAAAAACCTAAAAACCGGTACCCAAATCACACACACACAACATAAATCACGCAAAATATCTAAAAAATCAAAGCAAAACCTAAAACCAATCTAAAAAAATCACGCACATAAAAACAAAAAAACATGCGACTACCTAAAAAAAATATTTCTCTAAAGGCTTCTAACGAGGGCTTAGTTTTGAATACTAAATAACGCAACAAAAAACTCTAATTACGCATGATGTTCCTAAAAATCACTCATTACAGAAAATATAAGAAACGACAACTTTCTAAGATTTTCATTTCAATCTATTAAATACGCTTTCATTTCAAAAAGCTACATAAAAAAACATATTAACACAAAAGACAAAGGAGAATATATGCCTAAAACATCTTCATATCTATTAGAGAATCCTTTCGATCTTTCATTTTCTTCCTTGTGCTATCCATCAACCTACGAAGCATTTCGTGGATCTCCTGCTTCAACTGCAGTTGATCCATAATGAACTCCGTAGCAGCACTCTCTATCTCACTGGGAGGATGATTAACAAACTCCTCAAACATCAAAGTATACGTTTCGATGCTATTGGAGGTGAGACCGACCATCATTCCGAACGAATTATGCATCATATCGCATTTCGTTTCTTCTCTGTTGCAGAGTTCCTCCAACGCCCTTATCGCCTCAGAGGATTTTGTGAAAATGTAGTTCGATGAAGATGAAGCCGTTGAAGATGTGTAAGGAGAAAGGAAGATGGTGAATTTCTGAAAATAAAATGTGTCTAACTAGTACAACTATAAAATACAATACAAATAAGGGGAGGGAAACCGAACCGACGGAAAGAAATATTAATAAATTAAATTCACGTAATCAGTTTCTCTTCAGTTTCTTTGTTACACATAAAATATATTTAAAAATACGTAAAAAATCAATATAACTTGCGTCCTTCCATATACCCAGAAATATCAATCATGACTCCTCCATTTACTCCCCCCCCCCCCCCTCTATAAAATAGGGACTTGATTCGCTTCAGAAAAATAACATAACCCTTTGCAACTGCTCAAAAGAAAACACATCATTATCAAAACATAGTAAAAAAACATACCAATGGATTCCTCATCTTCAACATCATCTACCCCCACTGCTAAAGATTTATTGATGAAAAAGAAGTTGAAGATGGAGATACAAATTAAAAAACAGAAGGAAAAACACATGGTAGACGTTCTCAACCAAACCTTCGACACTCTACAACAGACGATCGAAAAAAGAAATGAAGTAAAAATAAAATTTGTTCATCTTGAAGAATACTGTCGTCCGTGATTTGGTAATTTTGTTTCATGTCAGACATGAACAAAACTGACATAGAACAGATGCAAACGACTACCAACCTAGTCGGAGCCCTTCAAGCGTCTGCAAATTTGAAGAAGTCTTTTCTGTCAAAATATAAGTAGTTTAATTTATGCTTTGTATGTTCTTGGGCCTTCTTTGTAATTTTAGGTTTGAGTTTCTATCTATAAAGTAATTTGTGATTATTCGTCTATTACAGTGCAGAAATAACGCATGCAAAAAATTACCAAAAAATAACACAAAAGAGGTAATGTTATAACTTAGAAAAGTAATAACGCAAATGAGAATAGATATCTCTCTGTGATCACGCAAGTATTAAATATAAAATTACGTGTATTTCACGCATGTTGATTGTATTATCATGTTAATTAAGATTACAACAATAACGCAACGACATAAAATTAAAAAACACAAAAATATAAATATTCATGCAAAACAATAAAAACAAAAAATATAAGAAAATAAAATCACGCAATTAATAAATAAAAATGCAAACAGAAAAAATCTTACAAAATTTTTTTAAAAAAAAGAACATAAGTTATTTAATTAAAAAATTGACTTTCTATAATCACGTATGTGGTTTCTATTTTGACGCATGAAGAAACTCGATATAAAACATATTACAACGCAAACAGAAAAACTCTTACAAAAATTATAAAAAAGAACATAAGTTAAAAAATGAAACAATTGACTTTCTATAATCACGCATGTGATTTCTATTTTGACGCATGAAGAAACCCGATATAAAACACATTACAACGCAAACATAAAAACTCTTACAAAAATTAAAAAAAAGAACATGAGTTAAAAAATTAAAAATTGACTTTCTATAATCACGCATGTGGTTTCTATTTTGACAAATGAAGAAACTCTATATAAAACACATTACAACAATCACGCAAAAGATACATAATTAAAAACAAACGCTGTGACGTAATCTACCGTCTATTTTAAATAAAAACTTTAAATTGACAAAAATGCCCTCCGCGTCCAGAAAGAAAACGCCACGCATTGACCTCTCCTTCCTTCGCACGGAAAAATGCCTTTGTATTTGAACTTTCACATATATATATATATATATATATATATATATATATGAGCTCAATTTTGATAATTAATAA
Organism: Deinandra increscens subsp. villosa; assembly: GCA_039602395.1. Classification (NCBI taxonomy): domain Eukaryota; kingdom Viridiplantae; phylum Streptophyta; class Magnoliopsida; order Asterales; family Asteraceae; genus Deinandra; species Deinandra increscens. Next base: position 6,932 of record JBCNJP010001957.1, on the reverse strand, counting down.
ATTAATATACCTGAGTTATTCGAGTACATAGAAGTTCGTGCGGACCGTTAGGTTAAGCGCTTGTACACTGAGATTTCTGGCATAGCGAGGGTGTCGCATAAATGCCAACTAGGACCTGGCACACCTCACTGGGCGATCCTGGAGTGAGCGACTTATAGGAATGCGTGTCTTCATATTATCATTAAAAGAAAAGGGTATTTACCTATAAAGGACATTTTGGTCTTTTTGACATTTAAAAATGGATAGTTTTAATAATCAATATTATTAAGCTTATAAAATCTAGAAATAAACATAAAAAATGTTTATAATGTATAACCTTACATTAATGCAATGCAATGCACAACTAGGTTTGGAATTGAGGTCCTAAGTGAAGATTCTGTCCGAAGTTACAAAATAAAGGAATACATTGAGTTCTATGAGCCCACTTCTTAAATGTTTTAATATTTCAGGCTGGTATACATATGATGTTAAATATTCAATTGTTTATATGAAAAGTATTTGAGTTTTAAATGTCTTTTACCTGTTTGTGCTGATATACATATGTGGAATTGTTTATAACCTATAATTGTTTTAAATTATGATTATATGTTATAAACTATTTCTAGGAAGGTTATAATGAACGGGTAATATAAAGATTAATCTTTTAAACTGTTTTGAGTAATGGAAAAACTAAAGGTGTGGCCTAAGCTTGTCTATGTGTATAAGTGTCGGGTAATTATATCTTATTGGCCTTGTTGTGATTCTAAGATGTTAAATACACCATAATGATACTATCTCATATCCGTTTATATTGAGGGTGTGGTGGATCCGCTGTGGTACTTCCTATATATAAACACCATAATACAATAGGAAATGATATAGAATCAGTCTCGTACAAACAATAACATTATAATTATAAAATGCTTATTCTATATCCGGGTGAGGGACGAGGGTTAAAAATATTATTTAGTTACTAATAAAGTCTAAATAAAGAAAAGGATAATCAAAATAGATTTTTGAGGATAACCTAAGCAATATTGCCTGAGTGAAAAGGAAAATGTGGTTGTATAACTTTAAGCGGAGGATGACGGTCCTCCGAAGTACTGACTGTTACTCAAGAGGTATTCGGATGGCGACGGTTGGCCGAGGAACTAATGTGGTTCAACTAGACAATGCTTAGTTAAATGATGATTAAATGATGATGTTATAAATATTACGTTTTGGTATAATTATGTTATGTTTTTTACTTAATAAACAATTGTTAAAAAGGGGGTTGTCGGGCCCAAGTGTTTAAAAATAATTTTTCAGATAAAGGTAACGTCTTTAGAAAGGTAGAACTCACCAGCGTAAACTGACTTTCTAAAGTATGCGTATTAGGTGATGTTAGGATCCAAATATCAAGGGAAATGTTCATGCTTGAGCGGATTAGATGGGCAAGCTATTGAGATAAGCTGTTTGGGGAAATTGTCATAGCTATTATAGATAGAGACATACTTATAGTTATTATCCCTTCTAGTTTACATGACCTTTATATAACTTGCATCTTACTTGTTAACTTTGCTATATATAAATCAAAGTTTCAAATTTCCGTTGCTTTAGTTATCTTTGTTGTACCATGTGTTCATGAGTAAATCCAATGCGTGACCCCTTTTGTAAAGTCGTGGAGCGATGGATCGTTTGCTAATCAAGTGATAACGAGATAAAAAAGAGTTCAAACGTAAATACAAATGAGATTTGTATTGATATGCTTGAGAGGATTACACACACAGATACACACAGTTAACAGAGAGATGTGACCAGAAGTTCTAATGCTCCCTACACAAGTTACCTATTTATAGGAGACTTACTTTGGCTAGCATACCACCCAGCGTACCATCTGGTACGCTGGTCCGTACCAACTGGTATGGAGCCTGGTACGCTGCCAACAAGACTCACTCTCATGCTCATTACATAGATACAATACACGAGACACAATGTAGCATATGAATATGCTCTAACAAACTCCCCTTTAATGTGTAGTAGGGGTGTTCACGGTTTGGTTTTAAACCGTGAAACCATCCAAACCGGTCATCGGTTTGGTTCCGCGGTTGGTTTTATATTGATACTTACGGTCGGTTGGTCTGAAAGTTTTCAAACCGTAATGAACGGTTTGGTTTACGGTTTATATAAAAACCGGCCGTGTAAAACCGGACCGAACCATTAACTATATTTAAAAATTATAATATGTAATATTAAATGTATTTAATTAGTTATATTAACTTAATTAATATTTCTACTCAACTAATTTTTTATGAATTAACTGAGCCTAAATTAACCCCCGACTTTCTAGTGGCCAGCTCCTACTGGCCAATCCTCAAGCCTAAAAGGAGTTGAGAAATCTCAATTGTAATTAAACCGTGGCTAAAAAAATTAATTCAGATTTGGTGCCTTCATTATTTTACTCAGGGATGATTCACACCGTACTCGATTCCTCCTGGTGATGCATCCTATAATTTTCTTAAGTCTCTTTTTCTATTTTTCATACATGAATCTTTGTTTTGTGTTCATGTTTTGTCCCATCAGTAGTCTACTAGTCTTTATGTTTTTTCTACCTAATTTATGACCTATAAATGTAATTTTCAAAGCATGAATATATGATTAGTAAAATAATTTCATTCAAACCAATCTGAGATACTAACTTTGGAAATATTAAGTTGTGATTAGTTAATATATTCTCCAAACCATGAAACCAAACCGGAACCAAACCGCTTGTAACGGTTCGGTTTGGTTCGGTTTCAAATCCCAACGGTTCGGTTTTGGTTTTCAATTATCAAAAACTGTTGGTACGGTTTGTCCTAAAAACCGTTAAAACCGGACCGTTAACACCCCTAACGTGTAGTGTATGTATTCTAACTAAATCTTTAGTCTTCAATCTTCAACATTGCTGCATCCGATCTTTAACTTGAAATCTTGTCAGAAATAGAGCTAGCATGGCTCGATCAAAACTTCAACAATCTTTGAACTTCAAGATCCACTTGTGAAAAGATACTAACAAACTCCCCCTTTCACCATGCTTGAGTCTTGACACACAGAACCTGCAACTTTAGAAGACAAAAGTGCAGTTTTTCCTTTTGAATTATCAAAATTAATTTAATCTTGGTGCAAAACATTTCTTTTTGAGAATCCAAGATATTGATTTTGAAAATTTTGTTTTTGTATCAAGTGTTGATCGATCGAAAAAAAATTAAGGAATAAAATCTTTTTGACTTTTAAAAATTTAGATCAAAACACACCTAAAATCTTTTTGGATTTTTCCTAAATGGAAACATAAATGCAATACTGAATCACACTCTATTTTTTATTTGAGAAAGATCACTATCTGGGATCATATTGGTCACAACGTGCTGAACTACACTTCAATTTCAATTATAGTAGCTCATAAGCCATGTCGATTGCAGATATAATTTGTCTAACTTTAAACTCTCGCAGAATCATACTCAAAACATCTGGATATATTAATGTATTGATTAGATTTGCTTTGACCAGTGTACCCCATACAATCAGACATATTCAGATATGTTTCACATACTTTTCATGTGATTATACTTGTGAATTGCACAAAGTATTTATTATTATTTATTATTCATGATATCGTCAACTGTGTTCCATGCAAAAAGAAATAAGAACGTTAAATCGTCTACCTTAAGGTCGATCTTTCGATACGCAGATAAGGCCTCAGATTTAACAAAACAAGAAAATAAAACAATTTGAAATTGTATAACCCAACAACAATCAGATCGGTACTCCTGTACACGCAGAGAAAGTCCGATGAGTTATACGAAACACCAAGAAAAATAAAGCAGATCCTCAAACGAACAACAATCAGGTCGGTCTTGTGGACACGCAGAGAAAGTCCGATCGTTTGAGAAAATAAAGAAAATCAAACAAGTTTAAAACTTTGCAAAATGAACACATGTATACACAGAGACTTCTCATTTTTCTTTTTCCACATATTTTTTAATATCTTGAGATACGCATCAAGATGTTGTCCACTAGGTCAAGCATCAGATTGAATGTATATCACATTTGAATGCTTTCTGATTTGTCGAGCCTATCTTACACATCGATCAATGGTCTTATGGCTTTTTCATCTAGTTTATCCATGAGTCAGAAACGTCAACCAATGTACCATCATTTCCCAATGATCAATTTCTCAATTTTGATCTTTTTCATTTTTTTTATCATTTCCATTGCCTTTTTCTCCCTCTAAAATGAAAAACACTATTTTTGGATTTTTCATTTTAACAAAAAACAAGACACAATTTTTGGCTTTTGTCAATTTTCTCCCCCTAAACCTATGTACAACTACCACTTGTAAAAGTATGAAAAAGAAAGAAAATTGATCGACCAAACACTGACACGGTTCAGTTTCAGTTTTTGAAAACACATTGTTTATCAAAAATTTCTTTTGATAGACTGTTTGAGAATGATAAAACGTTGAAATACTAAATTATGCAAGTTCTTCACTACCAGCAACACATGCATGATAGGTCTTCTTGAAGAAACCTGCAAACACCAGATAAAACATTAGTGGGTTTGGGATCGGCCCGAGTTAACAGCATCGGGTCACCCGGTGTCTTCAACATGGTCTTTGTTTGCCATGGAAACAACTCGTGGTTTCCATATCATGGGCGAGGAAAAACTTTTCAATGAACCCACAAAATTATTAACTTGCGTCTTTGCCCAAGACGGCTTACTGGTTGATTTGAACATTAACAGTTGTGGTTCATAAAAAATATGACCATTTAAATCCACATATTTAGCAGTTGTGTTCACATAAGAGTGAGTGCTCGCAATCGTAGGACACTGAGCAGCAAGATGCCTTGGTTTACGACATTAATAACACTTTCTGTGGAAAACATTAAGGGAACTTTTACCCAAATTCATTTCTAAATTTGTTTGGTATCATAAAAATGCTTTGATTTTCTATTTCCCTGTTGACCAAACACATCATGATAGCCAACAGAAGTTTCAGAACCGAAAGAATCATAGAAACCATCAGAAGAATCGTACCTTGGAGGTGAACTTTGTGGAGAATAACACGAACCATTTGAAGAACCTCCAGAATAGTAATGATCATTCTTTGATATGAAGACATTCCGTTTCTGCTGTTTGGATTTGTACTTTTGATTTAAGCCAGCAACTTTCTTTTCTTGTTGTGGTCGAAGAACTAGTTCGTCCTTAACTTCATACCCAATACCTTTATGCTTGTACCCCTGAACTTTTGAAGAATTTGAAGAAGACTCTGGAGCTTTTCTTCCTTTAGTTTCGCTGGTAAATTTAGCTTTAATAGCTCTCAATTTGTTATTCTGAATCAAAGCTTTTTCATCTTCATGGGCAGATGAAGAACCAGAAGCAACTTTCTTACAAATCTTTTCGTCTTCCAAAACTTTTGAAGATGCAACAAACTTTGGAGCTTCACCCAATTTCTTCTCCTTTTTTCTCAGACTTGTTTTTCTTCAGAGTTGCAAATTTAGAATAATCTTGCAATTCAGCTCTTGGATCAAGTGACACAGATGGAGGATTCAATATAACCACCGGAGCTGGAACAGAATGTAATTCCTCTTCTGTCACACTTTCATCAATCTTCTCCTGATTGTAAATGTAATTCAATAAAGTAGGAGATGGAACTGAATTCTTCACTTGCTTTTGAAGATCAAGAATCTCAATTTTCAACTCAGATATCTTGACTTGAGCATCCAACAATTCTTTCTGAGTACCAACAAATTGATCTGATAGATCATTGTATTCAGACTTCAGTTGCCTTTTTGTATCAAATATCTCCATTAACTCAGCATGAACCTTCTCCCACTTCTTAGTGAAATAAGCAACATCTTTTGTTAAAATTTCATTCTTCTCACGAATATGAACATTTGCATCTCGAAGCTTTGAAAGTTCTTCTTGAATCTGTAGTAGGAGCAGATCTAGAAATGGAACTATCTGAATTGCAAACTGCAGTTAATGCCCTCTGATTATGTCTTTCGTCCATAATTGTAATATCCTTTTCCCAGTTATATCCTTCAACCTTTTGTGAAATCAAAGCTTGTCAATTTGAATTGTTTGTTGAATATGAGGATGCATAAGCTTTTGAATTTTGACATTCACGAGCAAAATGACCAATCTTGGAACATTTGAAACATTTAACCTTGGATTTATCCAATCCAAGTTTACCTCCTAGAAGAAAAGATTGTTTACCATGCTTCTTGACGAATCTCATACCTCTTTCAATAGTCATAGCAAATTGCCAATGTAAATCTAACTCATTCAGATGATCATCATCCAACTAACCTAAGTCATTTGTAAATAGATCTGCTTCTCCAATATTCCCAAAAATTGAACCACTAGATGACGAAATAAATGCAGATAGCAATGAAGCTAAATCATCAGATGCATTATTAGACAATGTAGGCTTTGGTGATTGATTTGGACTTGTAAATGTGCAACCCGGAGAATAACCATAATTCTTAGATTTTCCAGCAAGAAAAGCAGTAGGACCTTCACTAAAAATATTTGGCTTTTTAGTATTCATGGTCGACTCATTTACATCATGATATGGCGCTAGATTTTGTACTTGCGTACGCATGGATTTGTTCACATTTAACTCCATATCTCCTGCTTGTATCTGCTCAATCAAATTATTGAATGACAATCCTGCATATTCTTTATCATGAGTAATCATCATTACATAGTTTTCCCATCTTTCAGGTAATGCCTCTAGTAACTTCTCTTTCAAATCAGTCTCTTCCTTTTTTATGCCAACTAAAGACATTTCACTCAGTAAACGTGAAAACCTAGTAATAAGCTTTGAAATATTTTCATTTGGATAATGCTTAAAATTGTCGAACTCTTAATTTAGAACCTTTTGTTTACTATTCTTGAATTGATCATTACCCTCACACCGTTTCTGAGTTTCA
>JBCNJP010001954.1:0-23353 GCA_039602395.1 Deinandra increscens subsp. villosa | reverse complement strand
TTTGCTCTATGGTTTTATCTTTGATTACGAGTATTCATGCGAGTTGAGACCTTACTCTTTCGATCAGGCATATTGTGTTATGATAATTTTACTTTTTATTGGTGGAATTTTCATCATCTATATGTCATATAGAATCACTGTTACTACTTAAAACTCACATTGTTCTTCTCGAAATCTAAAATATTAGCATTCATAGTATTGTTATGCTGCTACTAGCTATTGCTATAAATGATTGTCAAACCACTGGATTTCATCTCCATGAGCCATGTTTATGAATTAACTACCACCACTGTTTGCTAAATGGTTTGAGCTCTTATTACGAAAATTCTTGCGGGTTGAGAGTTGAGACATTACTCTTTGAGCAGTCATACTGTTTGATGAGAATTGTACTTTTTATTGGTGGAATTTTGTTTCTGCAGCTAGCATCAAATATCTTTTGTGAACTTCTAGACTCTGTGATAATGGATGTTGCAACTGATGATGAAGAAGAACTGGGGTTATTTGCACAGCCAAGGGCTAGAGTAGCAGATCCAAGTAATAGTGAAACTAATAGCAAATATGTGGTTGATATTTTTGGTCAAACACATCCTTCTATGGCCGGAAATATTTGATTGCATAAATTGTGGCCGGTCTATTCTTGTTGGAAGATTTGGTCCTCATTTAGAGAAAACTCATTATAAAACTCAGTGAGTTTAAAAAAAAACACTGATTAAAAAAAACACGGATTATAAAACTCATTGAGTTCTAACTGAGTTATAAAACTCAGTGTGTTTAAAAAAAACACTAATTATAAAACTCACTAAGTATAAAGGTCATTGATTATAAAATTCAGTGATTTTTAACTCACTAAGTATAAAGCTCACTAGAAAAAACACTGATTATAAAACTCACTAAGTATAAAGCTCATTGATTATAAATTCAGTGAGTTTTAACTCAATAAGTATAAAACTCACTAAGTATAAAAAAACACTAATTGTAAAACTCACTAAGTATAAAGCTCACTGATTATAAAACTCAGTGAGCTAAAAAATACATTGATTATAAAACTCAGTTATAAAAATCATTAGAACTCATCAGAACTTTTTTGTTTAAAACTCACTGAGTTTAAACTCATTAGAACTTGAGTTTAGAACTAAATCTTAACTCATTAGAATACTAAACTCATTAGAATAAAAATCACTAAGTCTTAACTCATTAGAACTAAGTTTTACTAAACTCATTAGAATGAAACTCACTGAGTTTCATTCACATTAGAACTAAGTTTTACTTTGTCAGGGATATGTCCCGTCTTCTAGGCGTGATGAGTGTTACTTTGTCACATTATGCGTTCTTCTCAGCGGTTGACCAGAAGTTGTGACACCAATTCAGTGACATCCAACCCTGTGGGATCCACTGCAACTCGGTTTGTTGTAGAAGCCCTTGAATGGAACTCCATAAAGCACTCGGTTAGGAGTCTCATTTCCATTAAATATGTTCGAGTGAGCAGACATATCACTTTTGTTAAATATTCAAGGTTGGTTTCTTGTTTGGTGTTTTAGTATTTTTTTTATTTGTGTGAATTACATATCGCAGGGGGCTATAATGGTTTGTTTATATGGTTACTTCAATCAAAAGGGAAATTAATTTTTAGCCTTGAAGGAGATTATTCTGATCTCGTCCTCAAGACACTCATTTTCAATTGCTTTGTCTTCTATCAAGTAACTTCATCTAAAATATTAACCGAATTCCAGTAGCATAAGCTAATATTTTGCTTATTGAACTTTGCAGCTCTATAATGAGGTCAACTCTTGGGAATAGGAGAAAGAAAGCGTTTAGGATGGCATATGGAAGAACAAGGTTTTTGTAGGCGTTATTGCTGCAACTATCATTTTCCAGGTTATAATAGTCGAGAACCTGGGGGACCTTTGCGAGTGCATCGCCGTTCACGGCCACACAATGGTTATTTAGTATTTTTACATGATTTATAAGCATATCAGTATAATTTGTTGCTTTTCAAGGGCTTTTAGACTTAATTAGATATGTATATCTTTATTAGTTATGCACTTTACTTTGTGATTCTAATTATAATGTACATTAAATTCAGTTATCTGGTTAGTCTTTGTAGTTCGAGTTTGGAAATCAAAATATTATTCAGCCTACCATTTGCAACTATACTGGTTATTCATTGTTATTATCAAGAAATTATCAATGGTTTATGGTTGTGTTATTTATTCATAAGATTTTGTTATTTGTTATTTTGAGTGTTAAGTACCAGTAGACCTGGTAAAACAGGAGAGGTGGGTCGGGTCGAAAGAGGTGGTTGGTCAAAACAGGGTTGGGTTACAAAACAGTGAGTTTTAAACGTACTAGTGAGTTTTATAATTTACAATAAGTTTTAGTCAGTAGTGAATTCTAAAAAATAGTGAGTTTTATTACTCAAATTTAGGTATAAGTTCGTAGTGAGTTTTAATACTCAAATAATGAGTTTTATAATTTTCAGTGAGTTTTAAACTCAACAGTGAGTTTTATAGAACATCAATTTTTAAAAACATTGAGTTTTAAACACAATAGTGAGTGTTATAATTTAAATGTGTTATAAAAAAGTGAGTTTATAGAACATTGATGTTAAAAAAATAGTGTGTTTTATAATTCAATAGTGAATAGTGAGATTATAACTCAAGTTATAAGTTTGTAGTGAGTTTTAATGCTCAAATAATTAGTTTCATAATTTTGAGTGAGTTTTATAGAACATCGATTCTAAAAACAGTAAGTTTAAATACAATAGTGAGTTTTACAATTACATTGAGTTATAAAAAACAATGAGTTTTATAATATGTAGTGAGTTACAATGAGTTTTATAATATGTAGTGAGTTCTACAAAATAGTGAGTTTTACAATTCAATAGTGAGTTTATGTTTCAAAAAATTGTCATATCTATGATGTCATATAGTTCCAACTTAGAGAAAGAAAAAAAATAACATTAAAAGTTGTCAAAAGATTGCTATATTTACATTGTAATGTGGCCTTCGAGTAGCCACAACAGGAGATAACTGTTAGGAGATGACTGTTAATCCATACCCAACTTGGACTTTTGTTCCAATTTGCTGTGAAGACATCAACATCATCACAATTATATCTATTCTTCAACATAGTAATTAGCAGAGGCAAGATAGATTTTATTTTGTACAGGCAACATTTCATTAGAAGCTAGAGAGAATCTAGAGACTGTTGGAATAATACAAAAAAACCATCAAACACTGTCAAGAAAATAGAATAGTCTAGAGATTACAAAAAACCCCAAGAAAAAAACCGAACACCAAGACAACAGAAACTACATCACATGGCCATGCCAGATAGATCATTTCACAGCGAGAGTTGCTTCACTACCTTCCCCAACATGTCTTGATAATAAGCAATCCGACACCACATACCCCTCCCGCTTTCGGTTATGTATCTTCCACGAACATTTCCTGCATTACCTGAATTTCCTTCTGTGTGACCCCATGACCTAGCCCTTATTCCTTGGCCACACCCATGTTCACCACTCCTCATTTAGGCATGCATACCGGAATGATTAGGACATTGCATATCTTTTTAACCACATATTTATGCATGTCTCATCTTTGTGCATGGTATGAGATGATCTCAACTCCTTATATTACTTGTTAACCATTCACCCAGTGGTCGTTCGGCTGCATATATTCCTAGTCCAGACCCTTCACTTATGAGTAGCACGAATCTCTGTCCTCTAGTACCATCTCTTGATTCCTTTCCTACCTTGCATCCGGAAATCAAAGACTCGCGAGCAGCTACCTTCGTAAATGTAAAATTAATGTTAAACAAGAGACTAAAGAAAGTGACTTTTGTGTAAAGTAAACAGTAAATATACTTGGCGAACCGAAAGATTTGAGGCACATCTTTGAGGGGTCAGAATATCTCTCCTTAAAGTCTTACTAGAGTCACCTTTCTCCTCAATTTCCTCACTAAACTACCCATACTCGTTTCCACCTACCATTTTGTAGTCATTACTTAAAATTAGTAACACAATTTTATCTAGTAGTTTCCTTATTTTGTTTACATCAAGAGATATTTAAACAATGTTGTCAGTTTTACTTGATGGCAGGTGCCCCAAAGTTCCTCTTTAATTCCAACCCCACGTAAACATCTATTAAGCAGAGATCATAACATAAACATTAGTTTGAATATTCGAGGAAAACTTGTCACTGATGCAAAAAAAAAAAAAACTCACTTCTGAGTTTAATTCCAGTGTGTTTTAAACTCAACAATGAGGTTTAGAAATAGTGAGTTCTAAAAACAATTGGTTGTAAAAAACAGTGAGTGTTAAACTCACTATTTATGAACAACCATATATAAAAGGCTTATTGGTTTTAAATAATCTCAACTATTAACAATTGGCTAACAATAATCCCAACTCAAGAATTGTTTCTATCAATCCGAACTTTAACACTATTGTCTTCCGGTGAGCCAAAACTAACGATAACTTAACTCCGTTAAGTTTTTTATTACGTGGTATCCTAGTTGGCTTTCTTTATCCTTTTTTCATTTTTTTTATTAATTTTTGATGTGTTGGATTTATATACATGTTGGATAAAAAAGAAAAAAAAAGAAAAAAAAATCCTAAATTGCCTACGTATGTACGCTCAAGTCCATCGTTCCTTCATTATCTCCCACGGGCCACATCCTATCCAACTTTCTTATCTTTTGTGACAAAAGAAACTAAATTTAATTTCAAAATACTATGCTAACCTGAATATGGTTGAAACATGGCATCTCTAGGTCACATTTACTAAATGTCCAGGTGTCATGAGAATACATGCTCCACCAGCTAACAGACCCACGTCCATTATCATATTTACATTTCGTACCCTTAAAAAAAACTAATATAAATAAGTAATTTATTTCAAAAGATTTCACTTTGACAACACGTGCCTTACAAACACGAATTCTATGAGGTACTAAATTAAATAAAAAGTGTAGACCAAGCACAAAGATGTGTCTTAAGCAAGCACAAAGGTACCATAAAAAGTCAAATTGTTTCATTACCAAAAGATGATAGTAACCAAGTCATGACAAATTGATATAAAAAAACACCACATAACAAAATTAAACATTAAAGATTATATTCATGGGACTTGGGAGGATCGCACGTACGTAGGTAATCTTGGGAGGATCGCACATACGTAGGTAATTTAGGGTTTGTTTTTTTTAATTTTTTTTTCCATCTAATTCTTATTCTTATATATTACAATTGTGAACATTGCTTCCTCCCCAAGAAACATTATTTTAATAATTTATATATATTAAAATAATCAAAGCTTAATATTTTAATGGTTTAATATTTTAATATTAAAATAATAAAAGAGTTTTAATATTTTTTGTTAAATGATATTCTCATTTTTTTTAAGTTTATTAATATAATAATATTTTTGATGTATTAATAATATTTTGGATTTATTAAATCATATTTATGATTATTTTCATACACGTAACGTTAGAGCAGTGTAATGGTTTTGTGTGTTTGAGTTATCCAGCGGTAACCTCCATTGATGACCAATTTTGTGTGTTTGTGTTATCCCAGTTGTAACCTCCATTGATCACCAACAATTTATATTATGCATGCATATTACAAATGCAATATTTGCGTTATCATAGTGGTAACCTCTATTACAATGGTTTTGTGTGTTCGCGTTATCCCAGCGGTAACCTCCATTTAGATTATTTAATTTTATAATTTCTTTTTACTTTATATTTTTGTTTTGGTTGTGTAATACATAAACTTTTAAATGGTAAATATGATTTGGTCATAATTTTACAAGTGATTTTGTTCGTTGAATGTTTTCTTTTTTTGTTTTCTCCACGTATCCTTAAATTAGCAATGCAATAGTTTTGTGTGTTTGCGTTATCCCCACGTTAACCTCCAATGATCACCAATAATTTATGTTGGTGGTGGTGTAGCAATTTAACTGTTTTATCTAACCGTGTTATCCGAACGATTAAAAATTTATAACACAACCAAACGAGACCGTGTTGTGATGAACGAAACCATGACCATCGAGATGCACTTCGGACTTGCAAGCTTATGCACCTCCGCGCAACGCGCGGAGGTTAGAATCTAGTATGTGTATAAATCCATCTCATCAAAAAAAATATTAAGAAAATATAAATATGATAATGGAGGTCACAAAGATAAGAAAGTTGGTTAGGGAACGATGGGATGTGGCCTGTGGGAGATATTGGAGGAACGATGAACTAGGGAGGAGCGCATGTACGTAGGAAATTTAGGTTTTTTTTAATTTTTTTTTCTAATATGTATATAAATTTAACTCATAAAAAATTTAATAAAAAAATGAAAAAGAAAGCCAACTAGGATGCCACGTAATCAAAAACTTAACGGAGTTAAATTTTCGTTAGTTTTGGCTCACCGGAAGACAATAGTGTTAAAGTTCGGATTGTTAGAAACCAATTCTTGAGTTGGGATTATTGCTAGCCAATTGTTAATAGTTGAGATTATTTAAAACCAATAAGCCTATTATAAAATTTTCGTTAGTTTTGGCTCATTGTTTTTCTAAACTCATTATAAAATTCACTAGAGTTTTAAAACTCAATGCAAAACTAAAAGTCACTCTTTAATGTGTTTTTAAAACTCAGTGCAAGGTTACATACTAAACAGTGAGTTTTAATTAAAACTCACTGAGTTTAATGAACCACTGAGTTACAAAATTATAAAACTCAGTGAGTTTTAATTGGGTTTTTATTGAGTTAAAATTCAGTTAGTTATAAATAGAACTCACTGAGTTACAAAATCATAAAGGTCAGAAAAATGTACACATGTATATATTACCTGAAAATCTTCAGAAATTTTTGCTCTTTTCAGCCTTTGATGCCCAGGACTGGGGAAGCTTTGCAACATGCTTCTTTTTACCATACAAAGATCTTTGATTCTTTACAAGCATAAGGTCATCAATGGTAGACCAGTCATCTGCAGCAGCTCCAAATTCACTAAAACGGCCACCATTAACATCATCTTCGATCTTCTTCATCTGAGCCATCAAGAATTTGCCCTATTACTTAATTAACATTTGCAACTTTGTAAATCCCACCAATCCCTTCAAAGAATTATACATAAGTGTACATAAGTTTGTTACAAGTCACTACAGAGTGTTATTATAAAGTGGGTTTTAAAATTCAATTTTTTTCTAAACTTAACACTGAGTTTTTAAAAAAAAACACCAATTAAACATAATGTAGAAGTTGTAGTAACTTACGCTTGAATATATGGCTAGGAACATCTTTGAAGTGTACTATGATTTTAGGCTAGCTTTTTGATTTCATTGATTTTCCATCCTTCAATATAAAGGAAACAACTTCCAAATGAATTATAACGTGTTACTCACTACTAAGTTTAATTAAAACTCAATAAGGATTTAAAACATAGTAAGAAAATACCATTTCAAGAACTACACTTCTTGAGAAAGCTTTGTCTCAGATGAAGATCAAATAATTGACAACCAGGACCAAACTTCCTCATGTTTATATGGCAAAAGCATGGCAATTGAACAACACTATTACAGCCTCTTAAAATTTATTGTTACCTCATATGTAGCTGAAGTTGTCCCTGTATGTAATATTTATTATTCCATATCTTAAAATTTATTGGTCTCGTTACGTTTCTCTTAAGCAACCCATATTCATGTATCTTCCCTCTGTAAAAATATCACAAAAACTTGATTATACATGAAGTGACGGATACAAATTTTTCTAATCACAATTACTTAAACATATTACTTCTAATAGCGTCAGAACCCAACTAATCATAATTTTTCTAATCATAATTACTTAGAGCTTTTTGTGATGAGTTTTCAACTCAGATTTTAAAACTCACTACAGAGTGTTCAAATTACAACTCACATCTTAAAACTCACTTTAGAGTTCAATAGAACTATATCAATGAGTTTAATAAACAAGGCGCTTAAAAAACATAGATTTTGTAGTGAGTTTTAAAAATAAAAAGTTTATAAACTCACCGAAAGTTAATAAAAGACAATAAAAATTTGAACTTGATTAAAACTCAATGATTACGAACAGCCATATATAAAACTCACTGATTAAAAAACAGAGAGTCTAAAAATAGAGTTTTTGCAGTGAGTTATAACTAAAAACAAGTATTAGTGTTTTTAAAAACTCATCGATTATGAACAACTGAAAGTTACAAACAAATTTTAAAAATAGACACTTTTACTGTGAGTTTTAATATAATCAAAGCAAATTCATTAGATCAAATCGATTATAAACAACTGAAAGTTACAAACAAATTTTAAAAATAGACACTTTTACTGTGAGTTTTAATATAATCAAAGCAAATTCATTAGATCAAATTAACATAAGATGATTAAAGATAGATAAAAGTCAACTAAAACAAATTGGGAATGGATAGAACATAAGGTTACCAAATCAGTATAATATAGGGCATGAAGAAACTCATATGAAATGTGGATTCAACTAAGCTCTGAGTTGTAGCACAATGCTAAAAACTCATATGAAGGTGGATAAAGATAAAATTTAAATCTCAGAGGTCATATTTAATAAAATTAGGAAGAAAAATATATCAAAAGTCAATACCAGATCTTAGTTCTACCATATCTTAGGTCCACGAGGTGGTAGTGTTTTATGATTGTTTGTGGTTGCATTATCATGGGTGCTCTTGCGCTGTTCCTCCAAACAACAGCATGTCATCCTTCAAGTTGTAGCCACAAGTTTCTATCTTTTATCAATATGTTTACCCAATCAGGTTTCTACATTCAAACATATGAATCAATCCAATAAAATCTTGATCTAAAAGAAGGGGCAAACGATTTTTTTTAATGTGAGTTTTATAACTCATTGAGTTTTAACTGAATCTGAGTTTTAAACTCAGTGAGTTTTTATAAGTCACTGAGTTTTAACTAAAGGGGGATAATGATATTGATAATCAGTAAGTTTTAACTAAAGGTGGATAGTAATAAAATTTAGTGAGTTTTAACAGTGAGTTATAAAATTCAGTTTAAAACTCATTGAGTTATAAAACTCACTGAGTTTTAACTGAAGGGGGATATTATTACCATCCACTCGAACCGAACTAGAGTTTGTATCTTGATTAAAACTCACTGATTAAAAGATAGAGAGTTAAAAAAACACAGAGTTTAAAAAAACAGAGTCTTTGCAGTGATTTTTATTACAAACAAGTATTAGTGTTTTTAAAACTCATCAATTATGAACAACTAGAAATAAAAAAGCAAGCTTTAAAAACAAAAACTTTTGTAGTGAGTTTACATCAAGTTTAATTTTGCAGTGAGTTTTATAAATTGTTCAAACAGTTGATTTCTAGGTTTGTTCCTTCACTAAAACCCAAAGAGCTAAATTATTCTTACGATGTTACATTAATTAAGTTCAATTCATTTTTCCCTTCAATTATATCATTTTTTGTCCTTATAACTTGGAAAAGTCTTCCAAATATGGCTATATTCTTTTCCGTTTTCTTTATTTTCAATTATCAACATCATTTCAAAAAAAATTTGTTTCATTTTGCTTTTTAAAGCTCACCCATATAATTCCCACTCATTATCATTGTTGCTTAAAGTTTGCCCTCTCTCTCTTTTTCTTTCTCTTTAAAGCTTCAAGTATTTACAGTTCAACATTTGAAGAGATCGAGTGAGACTCACATGGTCACCTTGATAGAGAAAGAAATCCAGACCCACATCCCTTTAGATTCAGTTCTCCATTTTCAACACATATTTATATAAATATAGAGAGAGAAACTAGAGAGAGAGTCAAGATTATCATGTTTCTCTTTCTCATATGATCATGGATGGTGGTGATGATCGTTTCAGTTACTGAGTTTATAGAGATTAATGTTGTTCAAGTGCAAAACTCTTAATTTTAAAATTGGATGCTTGATCATGTTGTATCCCCCAAAACAAGAACATTAAGTACGAAATATCCAATCAAATCCCACAACCGCCATAAGATCAAGTCGACACAACACAAATCAGTCGTAATTACGATAAAATTAGGGCTTTAACTCATCACGTACCTAATAAGATTCTTCGATGTAATGCGTGGAGCTTTGATTGCCGCACTGATCAAACTACTTCCTGTGATATAAATCCCCCTAACACCCCCAAAAGCACAGAATCAGAAAATCGATATATGATTCTCGATCCAGAAACTTAACGGAAGTGAATCAGAAGAGTTAAACGGGAATACCGGGCGGCGCCTAAGACCGACACGCCGATAGCTACGACGATTCCGATGACGGAGAAAGTGTAGGCGGAGATCTTCAGCATCGCTCTGGTCCATGAACCTGACGCTCCAACAACAATGGCGCCTGCAAAGGTTTAGGTTTCTGGATGGATCGAGTGAAAGGGTTTTATGAAATGACTCGGTTTTTTCATTTATTTTCTGGACGATCGTACCCCTCTTCTAATAAACTCGGTATTAATGATCTAATGGTTAAAAATAGGGTCTATGGGGTCTACGGTTTTTAAGGGATCTACAATGAACCCTTCCCTATATATATATATATATATATATATATATATATATATATATATATATATATGTCTAGTGAGGTTCATTGTAGACACCCCCATAAGTGTAGACAGATAGACACCCTATTTCACATGTGAAATTACTTTATTTCACATGTGTTTTCACATGTGAAATTTTCTGAACAATGAGAAAAGGGAAAAAAAAGAAAAAAGAAATTAATCATAACCATTAGATTAAGAGATCTAATGGTGAAAAAAGGTGTCTACCTGTCTACACTTATGGAGGTGTCTACAATGAACTTTTCACTATATATATATATATATATATATATATATATATATATATACTAGTCGTGTGCCCGCGCGTTGCGGCGACGACAGTGTATAGCGTGTTATTCGTCTTCTGTTCGTTTGTTATGGCGGCACGACAATTTACCTCGAGGTATTCGTTTTTTTAGAACTCAAACAAATAACAATAAACACCCAAATTGAAATATATATTGCTCGCAAACATAGTAATTTAAAACCAAATGAGTTGTAAGATAGAAGTAATCAACAAAGTTTTAAGATATCAGTAATAACGTAGTACTTTTTAAATCAAAATCTAAGGGTCAATGAATTCCATAGTGAGAAAGTCAATACGTGTCGTACACCATGCAATCAGTCATAAACAGTGTTTTAAGTTGAATTCATGAACATAATAGTTTTGATGATAGTTTTGATGAGTTCACATTAAGAGGGCCTCATAAAACATAACATTTCAATGACCTCATGACCATAAAGATCCCACCACTCTTCATCGCCACTGAAATATAACGTTAAAGTCTATATTACAATCACCTCCTGCAAATTGAAAAAAAATATATATACTAAGTAAACTTATGATATATCAAATCAAAGTCAAATATAACATATATAAAGAGGTAAGTAGTCGTTAGTTTTTTCTAAAATATCTATTAAAATAATGTACAAAAAGATAGAGTCCTTGATCAATTTAGTAAACAACATTAATATTTCTGCACTGATCACATGCATCCACATGTTAATGACACTTGCTATATCAGAAGTATATATAGGGAGAAAGTGAGAGCACATACACAATATTATAGTGGATGATGACAAAAAGATTAGAACATATACACTGTAAAGCTGCCTAGTTCAGCTTATCGCGGTTAGAAGGTCACAAAACAAAATCATGAAAACAATCCCTCCACTTTTACTTAAAACCTAGGCCCTCCATTTAGATGACGAAAAAATGTATAACAAACATCTTCCAAAAGTACACCTCACTGGTAAACGTAACAAAAAAATAAAAATTACAGCTCCCATGATCACAAACACACATCCAAGGCTGTAAGTAGTTAGAAGGGTCAATTCCATACTCGCTGACTAAAATAAAGCTTCAAGCACATCAAGCACAGAAGTTCAAATCCTCAAAAGGCCCCGTTCAGATCCCATGGATAACAATCAAAACCATGTGTGTTGCTGCGTACATGAAGAAAATTAACATCCTCGAAGAATAACAAAAAAAGAAGTTGAACAAATAAAGTGTTTCACCGATCTAGTAAGATTTAGAAGAATGCAACTTGTAATTCAATGAGAACACTTGAAGAACAATGCGATAGACAACAGCAAACTGCATAATGAAGAGAGAAAAAAATGTGTCGACATGTGTAACTAAAATAATCATAGCCGAATAACTAACCGTTATGCCTTCAGAGTTTCGACATTGGAACCGGATATTACTTGATCAAATGTGTCTACCACAGCTCCTAAATTACAAACACCAACACCCATTCCAAAGTTGTATAAAATCAAATTATAGAGAATGAACAAAAATACCTGGTGAAGTTGAATGAAACATACAAATGAGTACAAAAATGGATGTCATCTCAAAGATGAGTAACTGAAACACAAAATGCATTTGCCCAATGTATGAAGCTTTATCATATTTAAACATAACTTTTAGATAATTAAAGTAATATAGTTTCACAATCATATCTGGCATGTTTATTAGTTTTAAATTTAAAAAAAAAATAGATAAAGAACAGAGATTTTGAAGGTTGGACTGACCCCTTTTGACCCGCTGCTAAACCCACCCATTTACCACAAGTTACAACTATATGTGACCAACAATATAGGAAACTCAAGCATTTATTGTTGAAACAAACATCTAATTTTGCAAGTCCCAGTTTTGAGATTACAAAAGAAGAATATTAGAGTCATCTGAAATCAAAACCATCCATTTGTAAACAGAATTCAGATTAAAACCATTTGTAATTTAGTTGGCAAACAACTACATACCTTGGCAGCTTCCTTGATGGGAGTAGTGTCTGTTGATGAATTTTGGGAAGAAATTCCAACCCCACTGGCCTTACCAGGAAAACTGTATATATAACCAAATAGATGAGAATAAAGAGCTGCTTCAGGTCAACAAAAGACATATTGAGGTAGATGAGCTGATAAGTCAAAGTTCACCAAATTGGGAGAAAAAAATTAATCGAGAATACAATACTTGTTTCACCAAAAACAAAATGTATCGACAATAAAAAAACTAACCAGATCCATCATATGCTAGATGATCAAAATAAAATACACTTGCTAGTTTTACTCTTTAAATAAGCCATTTAAGAAACCGAGCATCAGATAATTATTAAAAAACTAACCAGATCCATCATAAGCTAGATGTTCCACAACCCAACTCATGAACAATAATCAATGATTTATCAATGGCACCTTTTAGAATCGATGTTGTCTCGAGCATTTCTTGCATAGAGGTAGAAACTGCACACACCTAAAAACCAAATAAAAGTTATAACAGTAATGGTGGTTTTCTACTAATAGAGAACTACATAGAGAACTACATATATAAATAACAGAGCCTTATAGACTAAATTATTAATTTACTGAACAAACAATTTAGATTTACACAATTTTCAACTGCTTGAAAGTCTTACCTCAACACCATGACTCATCTCTTGTATACCATCCAGGAGTTGTAGATACTAAGGCAAGACCTTGAATGCCTATACAGTGAACCAATCTAGCTAAAAAAATCAAGAAAAGAACACATATCTACAACAAAAACAAATAGTGAAGGACCCAAACAACAATCTAGCTAAAATGTCAAGAAAACAAGCCAATTTTTGTTCCCAATCAGATTGTAAACTTGAAATTACAGTTGAATAAAGCATAATTGGGCATACCGAAATCATGAATGCGTGAAATAAACACGAACAACAAACCCTTCTAGTGGAGAGACTGATTTAATTTGACCATCCTTGTTTTAGGGTTCCAACAACCTGAAATCCGAAAACCGAACCATAGTCCAGAAGGTTTCAATAATATTTCGAGACCTGTGATAATAAAGTTTGTACCTAGAGGGTGTACAGATCTGATAGAATCAAGGTGGTGGACCATCGATTGTTCATCAGTCGTTGAATCGCAAATCTCAGTTGTCGATGTACAGATCTGACGGACGAACGTCAGATAAATTAGCTTATCATAGATGATGAGTGAGCGTTGCAAAAAACTGATTAGGGTTTGATATAGAACAGCATACCTTAAGATTAGATAGCCTTCGAAGAACAACGAAGATGCGTAATCGATGTAGCAGGAATCAGCAATTGGGTTTAGAGATGCTTCTTCTCAGACGCGTAATTAGTAATCGGTCCAGCCTCTTCCTCATCCTCATGACATCGATCTCTTTGGTGTGTGATGGCTGCGCAAATGAACTGTGTGAGGCTGCTTGAAAAAAGGGGTTTTATATCTAGGGTTTTTCGAACATTTTGTTCCAGACACCGAGATGTAGGTTTAACGAACTTGAATTTTTCATGCATTAGGTGTGGTACATCCTGCTCGAACATTTGTACGCGTCTTAAAATTTAAGTCACTCTTATTTTCTCTCTCCAATATGCATTATATATAGTATATAGATATATATATATATATATATATATATATATATATATATATATATATATATATATATATATATGGAGAGGATCATTTGAGAACCAATTAGTTTTGAGAACTTTTGAGAACCATTTTTAGCCACAAGAATGCTTCCCCCCTAGAAATTAATGGCTCATAATGGTTCTTAAAAGTTTTCAAAAGAAAAAGTTCTCATTTGAACCTCACCCATATATATATATATATATATATATATATATATATATATATATATATATATGGAGGGGATCATTTGAAAACCAATTGCGTTTGAAAACTAAAAATAACCATTCTAAGCCACTAGTTTATATATATGGAAAACCCCCCTATGAATTATAGTGGTCCCCACCTGAAATTAGTGGTTGAGATTTAGTTCTCAAAACAAAGAGTTCTCATTTGAACCTAACCATATATATATATATATATATAGGGTTAGGTTCAAATAAGAATTTTTTGTTTTGAGAACTTTTGAGAACTAGATCTCAACCACAAATTTAAAGGGGGACCACTACAATTCATGGGAGGAGGGATACATGTATATAAACTAGTGGCTTAGAATGGTTATTTTTAGTTTTCAAACCCAATTGGTTCTCAAATTATCCTCTCGCTATATATATATATATATATAGGGAGAGTATCATTTGAGAACCAAATGATTTTGAAAACTTTTAAAAACCATTCTAAACCACTGAACCACTAGTTATATATAGGGAAATCTCCTTCATGAATTTAAGTGGCCTCCCAGAAAATTAGTGACCCAAAATAGTTTTTAAAAGTCATCAAAACCATTTGGTTCTCATTTGAACCTAACCATAAACAAATTTATGATAGATCAAATATTTTACAGGTTTACGTTTTTCATAATTTTTTTAAAAATCTAACTTCAATCTTTTCCTTGATTTAAAGATCAGATCATTTACAGGTTTACGATTTTCATAATTTCTTAAAATCTAACTTTAATCTTTTCCTTGATTTCAGTTTTTCCTATTTAGATAAGGAACACCTGAAGACCGAAGACACACAGACGCTTCGGTGTGGTAAACCATCGTATTTCAACCCCAAACGTGGAGTAGCCAAAGTGTTTCCGAACGGATACTTGGGCCCAAAACGTTTCCTTGAGAACATATCCTGTTGCCCATAGGGATCATACGGAAAAGAGAAGAAATATGTGTTTCAGCTGGAGTTTATTTCTTCACAAAACTACAGATATCAACCAACCACAGCTGAATTCAAAACCAAAAATAACTAACAAACACAAATAGATTTGTTAATCAATGGGAGGTTGTTAGTGAAGATCTAGTTGAAATGGTGTGTAGAGAAGACAATTGTGAGGGGCAGCAAGAGGCAAAGAAGAAAGAGATGGTGTGATTTTAGCCAAATATTGGAAACTAGCTCTAATCAATGGGAGGTTGTTAGTGAAGATCTAGTTGAAATTGTGTGTAGAGAAGACAATGGTGAGGGGCAGCAAGAGGCATAGAAAGAGATGGTGTGATTTTAGCCAAATAGGTGCCACACCAGTTGAAAACGAGCTCTTGTGTGCACCACGGAGGGAGAGACGCATCAAGTAGAACCTCATCGACCATTGCAACAACACCCCCCTTGTATTTCAATAACTTAAAAAGCAAGAATTAAGACAAGTACAATATCATAGCTGCTGCAAGTTTTCCTTAAAAGAAACTGCACGCGTAGCATTAATGGAGTAACACCTTAAACAGAAATGCAAATGGTAAACTGTTAGTATTACAGCAGAAAAGCTAAAGCTTCTGCTGGCTGCTGTGGATGATGCAAACACTTTACTTGGGGCCAATGTCCTTGAGAGCACAAATCTGCTCCTCCCCCATTGCCGACATCACACTCACCACTAGGTCCTTTCCCTCTGCAAATCCATCCTTGATCTACATAATATCCATCACAAAGTCAGCTACCAGAATGAAATGATTCATATGGGTAAAATGATGTTTACAAAAACACAATACATATGTCCATGCGTGTGCCCTAACCCTAACTTAAACACATTCGTGTAACAGAAACACAACCCATGTAACCCATTTGTCATAAATGGAGTGGCAATTTGTTACAACAAATAAAGGGGTTAAACAGGTCGTAAACGAGCATGTCTTTATGTTTTGACTTTAAATGGGTTGACAACTTGTTTAGTTAAATGATAATCAAACATTTTAAACATGTTGGCCTGAGCATGACACGCTTATCAACTGGTTAGAAATGACAACCCACAACATGATTATTTTAGTGTCATGTTCGTGCCGTTTCAAGAACTAACGCCCATAAAACTACCTATTTCTCAACAATCCTAATTATCAACAAATCCATGTTCCTTATGTACATAAACTAGGTAGAGATCCGCCGTGCGTTGCGGCGGCTTCCTCAACACGTCTTAAATGGGGAAAACAATAACAAAGAGCTTTACCATGACATCAACCCATGTGTTAACTGGAAAAACAATAACATATAGTTTTAACATGTTGTACCTCAGAAATTTAAAAACATTTACCTTACTATTAAGTATTTTCCCTAAACCAAAAAGTAAACCAAAAAATAAAATGAATAAAAGGAAGGAAAAGAGACCAGGGAGAAAATCTCCCTTGCAGAAATGCTGAAACAGAAGATAAACCTAATCGTCATTTAACTTAATAGAAAAATCATAATAACTTAATAATCACAAATAATTGAAACAAAAAATCATGAAATTTAACAAATTTAATATTGCTAATTAAGTATCATAAAATAATAATAATATTAAAAAAAATATTATTCTAAAGATGTTTAACTATGGTAGATAAATATGATGAATAAAGTATCATTATAGTAAATAAAATAATATTATATTTTTACTATTCAAAAACTTCTTAATTATATATATATAGGGGAGGATATATATATATATAGGGGAGGGATCCTTTGAAAACCGACTTTAGATGTGAAAACCCTGAAAACCCCAATGTCCCGTTGAAAAAAAATATATAAAAAAATACTAGATTGTATAACACCGATTTTTTAGTTCAGGGCTAAAAAATGATTAAGAAATCATGGATAGTTTTTTTTTTTAATTTCCGATAAAAAATACTTATTTCCCGTTCTCGGAAATTTACATATGTAAAAAAAACCTAGTGAATTTACATATGTATAAGAAAAAAATTGGGTGATTTACATATGTAAAAAAGAAAAAAAGTTTAAAAAAAAATTTATAAAAAAATCCGCTAGGCGGTTTTTTATTTTTTTTCACCAAAACTAATAAAATGTATGTAGAATCAATCTCAAAAATAAAAACAAATTTTTTTATTTTTTACATATGTAAAAACAGGGTTTTTAGGGTTTTCACAACAAAAGTGGGTTTTCACTAAACCTTTTCCCTAATATATATATATATATATATATATATATATATACACATATATAGGGTTAGGTTCAAATGAGAACTTTTGAGAACTAAATCTCAACCACAAATTTCAGGGGGGACCACTACAATTCATGGGAAGGGGGATACATGTAAATAAACTTGTGGCTCAAATTAGTTCTTTTTAGTTCTCAAATCAAATTGGTTCTCAAATGATCCTCTCCCTATATATATATATATAGGGTTAGATTCAAATGAGAACTTTTTGTTTTGAGAACTTTTGAGAACTAAATCTCAACCACACATTTCAGGGGGGACCACTACAATTCATGGGAGGGGGATACATGTAAATAAACTTGTGGCTCAAATTAGTTCTTTTTAGTTCTCAAATCAAATTGGCTCAGAATGGTTCTCAAAAGTTCTCAAACAAAAAAGTTCTCATTTGAACCTAACCCTATATATATATATATATATATATATATATATATATATATATATATATATATATATATATATAATTGACATCTTGTTCATATTTCATATCTTGGTTACAACAATGCAATTTTCATAAAAACAAGGAAAAAGATATTTTAACGCCAATAGAAAAGGATAATGGAACCTTCAAAGCTTTACGAACTCTCTTACTCCCAAAATTAAATTACTTAAGAAGTAAAGGAAGACATTTCTACTTCAAGATATGAGAATTTCTATTTGGGAAGTCATAATCAAAAAACAAAAATGCGAGAGACAAGCCTAAAACATCTATGACTAAACTTCATAACATATAAAAAAATTCACAAATAGAACAATTGTATATGAAATCAGTAAATACAAAAGAACATCATAAATAACAACACTCTCTATAAAAGTGCATGGCATGACGTACCTGTGTCAGGAGAGCATCATCAGTTGGGAGCTTCAGATCATCCTTTGTGTTGCCATTTTCAGTCAGCAAACTCACCTGAGATAATACAATCATAAATCACAATCAAAGTCTTAAGCATTACAAGAAAAATAATTCACCAAGCCAGAGCAGAATGAACCGTACAAATCCATCCTCAGAAATATCAATTAGCTGGTAGTCAGTACGGCTGACATGAGGAACCTGCAAAACATATATAAGAGATGGACCAGTTAACACAAGAAATGGAATTAAGAATTAAGAAGTAAACAAAAAATAAAGATTACTTACATCACAGTTATGGGACGAGGGCACGATATCTTCAAGCTTTTTCCCATTGAAGATGTCAATTGCAACAAAGTGGCACTTAGCATGACCATGCTTGCCAGTCTTGGAGGTAGAAACTTCTACAACCTGTTACAATTTGGTGAAACCACCATGCATTCATTCAACGAGATTATTATTCTCAACCTGGTAAAACCAATAAAAACTCACAGGAACCTATGCCAACAAGATCATTTAGAATGCAGCTGGCGTTAGGGAGGTGGCCTTCAAGAAGGTTATGGACTGATAACCGGCGCAAGCCGGATTTCAAATCCAATACCTTTGCTAGAGAGACTCAAGCACCTACTACTGGGCCAGGCCCTTGAAACTTAAACACATGAGAGATTCTTTCAACATATTTGTTTGATACAAAAGTAATAACAAGAACAAGCAAAGAACTATGAACCTTTAACCTAAAAGGTTCAGTTAAACGAAATAAGTAATGCTCAATGTTCAAAAGTAGATCTTATTTAAAGTTCAATAGAGCCACCAAAGCCTGTGGACCTGAACATGTAACATATCTCATCTTGTACTTGTACGGTACAAGCAATCAAGGCATCTAACTGGAAAAATAAATAAATAATAATACTTAAGCAGAACCCTAACATCACATATATCTTCAAATCCAAGGTAATAGATCTAGATCAGAGATCAAAAGTTGGACCTCCTTCCTAACTATACAGATGATAATTCAAAACAAGGATCGCATATTCAACATACAGATACGTTAATGAAAACGAGAGGACACAGAGATGAGTAAACCTTGCAAGCGCGATTTTTGATGACGATGTGACCGCCCTTGCGGATAGTACCGGCTTGCTGAGGATAAGTCTTGGAAGCACCAGCGTCGGCCTTTGATTCAAACTGATGCTCTTCGTCCGACATAGTTTCCTCCCCGCTGATAGATGGATTTTGAGGCGAATCGATTCGAACCCAAGAGCAGAGGCGTAAATATATACGGAGGGTTTGGATGAGGGTTCGGCCGTGGGTTTGGAAATTTATATATCTATTTTATCTGTCTATTAAATAAAACATAAAACAAAACATATTAGGTTGAGTTGGCAAATAATAAGTTTATTCATATTAGCAGGTGATGATGTGGCATCCTCTAATTAAACAAAAATCCTATGTGTAATTTTGTGAATTTTATAGGTTTTCTTAAAAAATCTTACGTTTAAATCAAAAAGAAGTCGCGGATCCGGGTCATATCCGCCGGATCTTTTGACCCGAGTATATAAGAAAACCATGAATTCTCACCTCATTTTTCCGTGAAATCTAGGGTTCGCTGGTAGGTTCTCTCTCGATCTCCGCTGTCGAACACCAGGTCCGCCGCTTCTTTAGCGAGATCCGGTGAGTTTTACTCCGATCGTATACATCAAAAACAGTTTTACGCTTTTATGTGATGTTTTCTGATACGATTCGCTATGTTTTTATGTTTCCAGTGTCGCTTCCATCGACGAAATTCAATCTCCGCCGTCTCTCCGTCGTTCGTGAAGTTTTCCGGTTAGTTATCATGTTTAATTTGTTGCTTCGATGTGAATTATCTCTCTGTATAGGGTTGATTAGACCGATTGTGTTGTCAATTAGGGTTTATAGGATATTAATTTTCTTATTGATTAATTTGAAATTTAAAAGTTCTCTAAACTTTGACTTATTTTTCAAAATAATTGTTAAACATATATTTCGCAAATTAATGATATCATACCCAAAATAACATCTACAAATTTAGATAAAATCTCGAATAACTTAAATAATAAAACCGTTTTGCATATTTTGCTGTATTGTTTAACTTTGTATCTAATGCATTTTAAAATTAACGTAAATCTTATATCTCCCTATTCTAATAAATGATTACATATGTTGACACATGTCAACACTATATTCATTCTCACAAAAGTTTTCCCTCCCAAATCTACTCCCTAATTAATTCTTTTTTATTGGAAATTATATTCTATTTTATAATTAATCATGATATATTTGATTTATTTATATTATGAAACTATGACGATTGACGATCATATATTAATTTTCATCTTATTTTTATTTAAAATTATTTTTTATAAACTATTATTATTTTTATTTTAATAATATATAAAAAAACATATAAAATACCAATAAAAACTTATTTAGTGTGTTTTCAAATATAATTGAGCAAATCATATTTAATATTTTAATAATTGAATACCTAATATTATTTTACAGATTTAATCAACATTATGGATGATACTTTTTATAAAGAAATTCACAAACGATAAAAATCATGTTCTTAAGATCCAATATTAAATATTTTTCTACCATATCAAATGATTAATGTTCATCTAATTTAAGAAATTTTAAACATGATGACTAATTCAATTGTAAGTTTCTTAATGTATACCAAAATAATATTTTTTTATTGATATAACATTATAATATTGATTATAATTTAGATTTTATATGTGTTCATTATAATCTTGATCAAATTTTATACTCACCTAACTTTCTATAAAGACTTAAACTCTCAAGTTTGTTATATCATAAATTAATGTTAGTTGCTATTCTGGGTCATATTATATTTTTTAGCAATTATTTTTGTATGGTTGCATTTTTCAAATATACAAGTAGAGACATGAGCTCTAAATATTGTTGGTAAGTCACCACTACCATATTATAAATTATAACTTTAACTCTTTATTTATTGTGATGTAATAAGTTATTCCGGTAATAAGAAGAGTATGCAATTATCAATTATATACATTTTTAATAATTCAACCCGTATAATATACGGGTTCTATCCATATATATATATATATATATATATATATATATATATATATATATGTATATATACTAGTTTTTGATGGTTTTTAAAAAAAATAAATCCAACAATTTAAATATTATAATAAATGTAATTCGATAATTGAAACTCGTGCATCGTATGGCGGTATTTAAAAAAATCAAAACTAAAATGTATAATGATTCTTTATATCATCTAAGAATTTTTTTATTAAAATATTCAGTTAAAAGTTTCAATGGTTCTTCTACAATGAGTCCATTTCACTTCCTAGTAAAATATAAAAATGATATAAACATTAGTATAATCTCTAAAACTTAATAGAAAATTAAAGTTTTTATCATACCATTCTTCAATTATAAAAACAAACACAAAAACAAAAGCATTTGATTATAATCGTACATTCGTGCATGAATAATCTAAGAGTAGTCATAAGCACCACTCAAGGACACCCTTATGATACATATATTTGGGAATTTGTGTAGCTAAACAATAAAAAAAAATTATTGATATTAATTATATTGTTCTATTTATTTAAGAAATAATTGTTTGTAAAAAATAATAAAATTAAGAATGCAATTATAACAATAATATCTCTATTAAAATTCATAAGAATTAATTTAGTTGTTTGAAATTACAATATTTAAGGCTCATTGGATTTAAAATTGACTTTTTTTTTCAAATCCAAATTCGTCATTTACGATATATAATTCAATCTTTAAATGTGTTTGACTTTTTTAAAATATAATTAAAGACGTAATTATACAGTTTGTAATTAGACTCTTTCTATTTTTGAATAATCATAACTATATTATGAAAGTCAAATTTCATTTATTGGAAAAAATTTAAGCGGGAAAACCACAAAATGGATTGTTGTGGT
This sequence comes from Deinandra increscens subsp. villosa, assembly GCA_039602395.1. Taxonomy (NCBI): domain Eukaryota; kingdom Viridiplantae; phylum Streptophyta; class Magnoliopsida; order Asterales; family Asteraceae; genus Deinandra; species Deinandra increscens. Next base: position 643 of record JBCNJP010001954.1, on the reverse strand, counting down.
GATGCCATGTGGCATCCAATCTTTTCATATATATATTATATAGATAGATATAGATATAGATAGATATAGATATAGATAGATTACGGAAACATAAACGATAGTTAGGCTAAATAGATTGCAACATTATAATGCATATATATACTTGTGACAACTCGTACTTTCCAGGTATACTTTAATATTATAATTATGTGCAATTAACTGTGATTCTATGTGCATTAGGCTAATTTGTTTAAATTAGATGACTTTACGTGCCAACATAGACAATCTAGGTCCGACAATATTCACCCGTAATGGGAACCTGCCTAGGTTCTGTGTTCATTCAAGATGGAACTTCAATAACAAGGAATTTCGTAAATATTAATTTATGGAACTTTAAATATAAAATGAACGTTTTATATTTTCTAACCATTACGTAATGACAAACGTATTTCAAACACGTCGTTTATTCAAACGACCATTCTAAGTCAAACAATAACTTGGTTTTAATTCTTAAACTAATTCAACTTCAAACCATTTATTTTTCTTTCAAACTATTTATTCCCGTCCAATAAATTTCGTCATACATTTAAACATAACCCGCTCACGTCGAGCAAACGTTTAAATTTAAATTTGGAGTACATCATTTGTGCACAACAACATAAAC
>JBCNJP010001952.1:0-14000 GCA_039602395.1 Deinandra increscens subsp. villosa | reverse complement strand
TTGACCGGGGTGTGACAATTTAGTCCTAAAGTGTCAATTAGTTAATAGTTGTGTATTATGTTTATATGCTGTCTCAGACCATGGTTGCTTAGAGAGCTTTAGGTTGTTTGTTTTATGGTACTTTTACTTTATATGGATGATTAGAGTATTTTTGCCTGAATTTCATTATGGTAAATTTTAAATTGCTGGAATAGGTTCATACAAAAAGGCCGAATAGTAATTACACGATTTAAATGGTTTCTGAATGTTTGTGTGATTTTTCTGCAGGGCTGCTGAATTACGATTGCGTTTCTGTGGAGTTTGTGAGTGTTCTTTTTTAAACTCTTATAGATTTATGTCATGTTGTTTTTTTATTGGTGTTAGGTTTGTCTTGCTGGATTTTTATAAGTTTATGGGTCATTATTTTACCTGCTTGGCTTTACTTCTGCTATGGTTATTGTGACATCCGTCACTTTAATTTTTGATTAAAAATGATAATCTAGGATTTATTAAGGCTTATTTAGAATTAATTATGATTATGTGGATTATTTGAATATTATAGTCTCGTAAATGTGAACTGGCTAACGAAACGAATAAAATAATTCGTTTGGTTTTAAATTATGAATGTATATGAGTTAGAACCTTTAGAAAGGGTTATACATTCGGTTGGTGATAAATTAGAGAACATTACGCTAATAATAAATTTGAACCGTGTAAAAACGTCACTACTTTTGGTCTCCGACCAAGTACGACGAAACTGAGGAATAGTCATACGGTTCTGAGCGTAATTTAAAATTATGAAATTTGATATAATGGTTGGAATTTATTGGATTCGGAAAAATACCCGTGAAACACGACATACACTGTGTATTATTAGAAGTTTATAAAAAAAATTGAAAGGGAAATATGTGTGTGCATATGTATGTGTCGTATATATATATATATATATATATATATATATATATATATATATATCTATTACTATATATAATACATATTGGTCTCGAGGGTATTTTCGTCATGAAAAATGCTGAATCCTTAAGACGCGTACAAAGGTTAATGCAATAAGTACAAGTGTTTTAAGCATCAAAATTAAAGTACCATTCATACCCAAATAACCCCCATTCAAAAAAAGTGAGTTCAAATTAGGAATTAACCTAATTGCTTTTATTTGCATTTATTCCTCCTTACACACGCTTCCATCTAACAGCCACTAAGAACCAGACGCCGCCCCTCTTCAGCCGTCTCTCCCTCTCGATTGGGCATCTCCAACCGTCTCCACCTCGATATCCCTCTTCAGTTATGGATTACCACGCCTTCTCCATCTCTATATCCCTGTTGAGAAACCCTATCGCAAACAAAGTTTTGAAATTCAAATGCTCTCTCTCAAAGCCCCTTTCTGATTATCTCTCTTAAAGTCGTCCTCTCTTTCTCTCGAGGATTCTAACCTGAAGCCGATTAAAGCAAGCCGATCGCTGAGGGCGGTGGTCTTTTAGCAGTTGCAGCTCAATCTTCTCCATGCCAAACTCATACAATACTTGATTTGATGAATCGTTTCTGATTTATCTTCATTACTTATTATCATCAGTTCAAGTTCAAGCCTGCGTGCTTCAATCCAACAATTTCAGGTATGAGAGTTTAGATTCAGCTTCGCTTTTAGGGTTTTTTTCACAAGTTTTCGAGAGTTTAGATTCAGTTTCGCATTTCTAGGTTCTTTATTTTATCGGTTTCTCAATTGAGTTCCTCATATTTGATTTCTTATAACCTCCGTAATTTCAGCCTGTATTGGGTATCAGTTTTAAGGGGCTGTGCATATCACTTATTGGGATTTTCACTTCACTGGTATGTTTTACTGTTTTTTCTCTCCTGTACTCAAAGTCTTTATGAGTTACCTTTGAGCTTAATTGAATGCCTATGGTATTTTTAAGGTTTGTGTTCTTTAAGCATTCTTTCTTGTTTTTCTTATTTCTTAGTTTTTGGTTGCACACTCATGTTATATGAAATAGGGTTAAATTTCCAGGATAACTGGTACATAAGGAATCACACTGTAAGTGTTTGGGAAATTTTTTTTGAAGAACAGAAAATACAAGGTTCGTTCAGTTTGGTTTGAATTCATGTTCATGCATTCTTATATTTTTCCAGCAAACAACAATAGCTTTCTTTTACGATCTTTTCTAAGGTTTAGATTTCTTAGTTGTCTGAACATGCCGTCTTTAAATGTTTGATAACATCTCAGAAATTTCATGTTGTGCTCCGAATTTGCAAATTTTAGATTGTGATGTGTTTGTTGACTAATTTGTCCTCTTTTCTTTGTGTTGATTCAGGTTGCAAACCAGGAGTAGACTTCAGCAGCAACATTGGGGTTCCATTATCTGGTAGTAAAGACTTCAGCATCCCTGAGACCAAAGGTTTGTTTACTGAAATTTATATCCCTATACTTCTACGTGAAACATAGCTTTATGTTCATATTGAGTTTTAGAAAAGAATTTTCAATTTTGTATACCTACAGTTGGGTTTTAATGGAGGGATGCTAATGAAGGCCCTGACAACTGCAGTTGCCCACACAACGAACTCAAAATGGATTTTAGTTAAAGTAGATGTTTCCTTTACTTATTAAGTATTCAAAATGCCTCAATTTAAAACACATGTAAATCATATATATGTTTCTGTCACTACTAAAAGAAGCCATTGTGATTTTGCAGAAATGAATACTTTTTTACTTACCTTTTGAAATTGGTGAAGGGAAATGGCAGATTGGGGAGGTATGCATACTCAAGTTCAATCGATGGGGGAGGTATGCATACTCATGATGAAGAGACACAAGTTTTTTAAAACTATTTTGTCCATTATGTGCTTTCGCTTCGATATGCAATGTTTCATTTTTACTGATTAAAATCATAAAAGTTTCTTTAAATAATCATTTATCTGAAGAACATACCAGCGATCCACGGGTAGTTTTGAGTCTGAATGAGTATATTCTTTGTTTTTGCATAAGGTATTCTTCAAGTTTTGTAAACTTTATGATGGTAGTTAATTATTACTATACAAATATTTTTCTACAGGGGCTGCTTTTGAGAGGAACAAGAGTATTTGTTTATTTGCTGCTTCTTACATGTCTAACTTAGGTCCATACATGTCAGACTGATTTTTTTAATACTCAGATTACACTCCTTATACTTTTCTTATAATGCTTTGTAGATTGTTACAATTGCAGGCTCAAGCGCAGGTAACAACTGATTTTGCTTTGTGAAATGATTTTGCTTTGCGAAATAGTTATTTTCAGCCCTCTTTTACTGATGAGTTTTACAAGAGTTTTAGTTTCCTATGTCTATAAAAAAAGTCTGATTAGATAACACAAGGCTGTTAGAACAAATGTTAACTTCCTTGACAGATTTAGTGTATCAAATGATATTACAATATTTAAAAGAACTACCATAACATCCCATGGTTTGCTTTCATTTGTTTCTTTGATGGTTACAGCTTTTAACATGATGTCAAAGTTATGGCAGAGGCTTATTTTTTAAAAATACTTGTGGCATTTTTTGGAAAATGTTAAACATAGCTGTTAGTGCTTTGGCTAAGAGTATTTTGGTGGTTAAGGTTTCCAACAGATCAGTGTGTTTGTCGAATTTCATGTAATTTGTTTTGGTTAGTTTTATTCTTTTATCTCTAACTTAAAATGCATGTACAGCCATTTTTTTTTGCTCTTCATGTGTTATTTTGGTTAGTTCTAATTCTTTTGTCTCTACCTTGCCATTTTTAGGCTCAAAAGATGGACGTGCTCTAATTGAGGTCAACTTAAACATACATGAATCATATCAGGAAAGGTTCGACATGTTAGGGATTTTGATTGGTGATAAATTTATGTTTTTGTTTTTGATTTAGTTCCCACTCTGAAGAGGTTTTGGTAATTACTTTTGATTTAGTTCCCATTCTTAGGTTTTTGTTTAAGAATGGACAATGTGAACAATGCCACAGTTGGTCAATATAAAGGACTGTTGGAGGCTGAAATGTAATGACCAAAAGAGTGAAGAGATTATGAATGGTTTACAAGATAAAAAAGGACTCACATCTAAAAGAGATGATGAGATACAACAACTATTAATGGTTTCGCCTTCTTGCTTTCATGCAAGTTTTAGCTATACTTTGCTGAATATTGGTGTTTCTAGGCAGCAGGTTTGTTATTGTTTGCTCCTTACTCCAGCTCGCTTGCTTTTTTTTTTTGTCAATACATGTTTGTCTCTTTCTTTTTGTTCATATCTCTTTGTGCAGGTAAGGGAATTAGTGACAAAAAGTTTACCGAAGAGTCGTAGACACCTAATATACCGAGCTTGTGTTTATTGTTACGAAGTCAAATATGTGCTTTTATGATTTATGGTAAGTGGGGTTGATTATACATTTTCTTATATATAGACCCTTTATATATTATTTCAACTACTGCTACTGTTTCTTTTGTGTAATTAAAGCAATAATTTTAGTTTATTTTCTTTTTGTTGTAACAGGGCTGTGACTAAACGAATTGGTGAGCAAAACTTTAAAATCTACTTTTTTGTGATTATGTAATTATGTCATACCTTATAGATACAAGACAACTAACTACTACACTATTTTATGATTCATGAAAAAATCATAATCTTTATTTTTTTTCCTCTCATTTTGAGTCCCTTTTAAACATATTGGTGTCTTGCAGATTGACAAATCATGTTCTTGACTTGCTCCTGGTTTGACTTCTTTAAGCAGAATCCTGGTTCAATTTAGGCCCAAAATTTTACAATTTCTCATTAGGTTTCACTTTCTTAAAATTGCCTTAATCTCAAGTTCATGAATAGATCATGTTCAATATTGTTTCGGTTTGCAACTGGTTTTATGTTGACAAAACATATTTCACGGGGATTACTGTTTATTTTTCTGTTATAGGTTGTGCCCTTATAGGTGTGAAGGTGTATGTGCACCCTCTCAAATCCAGGTATGATTTCGTTTTATTATGTGTTCGAACCTTCATTTGCTCCTAAATTATGAGCATGTTAAATATGAGTTTGTACCTAAATTAGAAGAAAGATTTCACAACTGATGTTTTTTTCCTCCTTTGAGTGCAATGGTTCTCATGTATTGATACATGGCAAATGGGGGCATATAGGATAATGTTGACAGTATGTACCTTTCTATAATTCTTTAAATTCCTGGTCTCTTCTTTTTAAGTTCCTCATGCGTTTGTGCAGGTCCAGGCTTGGCTGCATTTGGTTAGCACACATAGATTCATATTCTTAGTAATAGCCAACTTATGGAGCGTCAACGCTTAATTTTAGTTTGAATTTCTTAATTTTATAGACATTTATTTCCCTTTTTGTTAAAGAATACTTCAAATTTTACTATGATCATCCTCTTTGTCCTCAACATGATGTGTGGCCTAAAAGGAAAATCCAAAGAGATGGTATACAGACGTGCAGTTACACATTGTGTAATCCAAGTAGTTAACTCTGAAAACATGCAGCTATACAGGACTGAAATTAAAGAGAAATGCACTACATTTCAGCTCAATAAAATGTTTACATGAAATAGTTAATGCACAAGTCAAATAGAGTTGTGACAAGTGAATATAGAAAGTATCCCATGAACATTTTGAAGTTTATGTCTTAAAGAAATAGTTGAAATATTATTAAAAGATTCGCCAAAGAAGAAGCTAGAAATTGAATTTAGCAGAGAACTGAAGACGAATAAGTCTTCTGCAAAGCCATCATAACATGTAATGCTCACTTGAAATAGATATAAATAATAACTTTTAACGCTTGTGTAATAAGTAAATAGCTATAACTTATACAACTAATATACCAACTAAAAAGATCATGCAACCTATAATCTCTAAGAACCGGTCCAATTTTTTCGACCACCATCATTAAAACTATTATGTTCATGAATTCAACTTAAAACACTGTTTATGACTGATTGCATGGCGTACGACACGGATTGACTTCCTTACTATGGAATTCATTGACCCTCGGATTTTGATTTAAAAAGTACTATGTTATTACTGATATCTTAAAACTATGTTGATGACTTCTATCTTACAACTCCTTTGGTTTTAAATTACTATGTTTGTGACCAATATATATATTTTAATTCGAGTTTTTGTTGTTATTTGTTTGAGTTTAAAAAAAACGAATACCTCGATGTAAATTGTCATGCGGCCATAACAAGCGAACAGAAGACGAATACCGCGTTGTAGTTTGTTGTGCCGCTGCAACGCGCGAACAGAAGACGAATAACACACTATACACTGTCGCCGCCGCAACGCGCGGGCACACGGCTAGTATATATATATATGTATATGTACAAGTGTGTGTTACAAGTTATATTTATGGGAGGTGATGTGTTGTGTAGAAGATTAATAAATGTTATGATTACACATCAAATTTTTATAACCTACACATGCATTTAACCAAAAGTTTATAAAAAAAATTTACACCTCTCCTCCCTCTCCCTCTATATCTTCGGCCGAACCCCCTCCCCCTCTCATTCACCTCACTTCTACTCTCACTCTAAAAACACACACACACAAATCCTTTGAATCTTCAAATCTTCATCCAAGCTCAAGAACATCAAGAACACTTACTTTCTCTCTCTAGATTCAAGTAAGAAAACATCATCTAATCATCTTCTAAATCTCGAAACCCACTTCCAAATCTAAGATCCAACATCAAACTCTTGATTAGTTATGGTAGATTTGGAAGGATTAAGCTTCAACACACAAAGATTTGTGTGAAAAACCCCACCTACACACACAAAAATCATGAAGTGTGTGTTAGTGTGTGTAAGTGTGTGTTGAACTTTGAGTTAGGGTTTGATTATCTAAAAACCCACATGCATGTAAGATCTAACTTCAAATAAAGACTTTTAAAGAAAGATCCATGAGAAATCTCAAGGTTAAAACACAAGTTTCATGGATAAAAATAAAAACTAGTAAGTTAGATGATACATGCATGAGCTAAAATCTATGATTTATGTGATTTTATGTGTTAATATGATGATGATTTACTCTAGAAACTTGATAATCTTTGATCTTGGTTATATGAAAATGATATGTATAAAGGATATTAAGTTGTGAAACTCTTGGATTTTTAATAAAATCCGAAATATATATAAATATATATATATATATATATATATATATATATACATGAATTTGGAATAAAAAGGTTAAATAAAATCAAGACTTAGCGTTACAATTGTAGTAAACCCGCCTCATGGTCGTCAATGACGCCTACACGGTCGGTAACGATTGTCACTAAGATGAAACCCCGTGACTATTTCTCATAGTAATTCCGCCTATAATGGTCGGTCATGAGGAAACACGAGCGGTACACACTAAAAATGTGATATTTGATAAATTGCTAAGTTAAATATATAAGCATTATGTTAAATAAATAAAGAAATTATAAAAATTCAATAGAGGTCAGAATATTTATGATGAAAAAGTAACCAAATCTAGTAATAAAAACTTGGAGTAAATGAATGGGAATAAAGTAATGATTAGAGTTAGACTTTTAGAAGCTTTAAATGCATCAAATAGGTAGAAAATGTAAAAATGGCAAAAATCCGAAAAATTAAGTTTGGTTAGTAGTAAAAGGTTAGTAATCAGTAGATATGAGTTAGAAATTTTTTTTTAGAATTTTTGGAATTTACTTAATAATTAAAATGGAATTTATATGCTTAAAATGGCTAAAAATGCTTAAAAATAGAATAAATTGGAGAAATAATATGAAATAAATTGAGGACCTATTTTGGACAGTAGAAAACTAATATAAGTGAGAATAATTAAAAACCTAGATGAAAATGGCACCCGAACCCTTAAAACGATAAAATTATACATTAAAAACGTGTAAATTAGTAAAAATAAGGTATAAAATGGGAAAATAATTGAGATCAGTAGCTAAAAGACTTGGAACAGATTTATAATGTTTAGGAAACATATAAAAATGATGTGGAAATAGAAACTTAAGTATTGGAGAAAAATTAAATAAAACCCTTCACCGAAAAAGCCGTAAAAATGGGTAATTTAGCATAAAATTGAGAAAAATTAGAAAATAAGTTCTATAATGTTTGGAATGATGATAATTAAGTATTATAACTTATATTGAGCCTTAGCATAAAATTCCGTGAGTAAAGACTCGTTTCTTTTGCTTTATTTGTTGAAATTAGTCAAATAAGGGCAAAATCGTCATTTTGCTCGAATAGTTTGAAAATTCAGAATTTGTCACATTAGTTAAGTAGAATTTCCTAACTAATCTGATCCTAATAAAAATAGGACCAAGATACCTGAATTTGCTTATTTGGAAGCCAAGCTAGTACTTACAAGCAAATGTGAGTTCACTCGAATCCCTCTTTTAATACACGTTTTTACTAAAGTTAAATTAAAGTGGGATAAAGTTAATTGGGAAAATTGAGTTGACAAATGGATGTGTGGGTATGATTAAACGTAGGTAATGGTATGGACGCTCATAAAAAGATGAGCCTGGCCAAAATTGCAAAGAGTATGGTGCAAAATTGCAAAAAGTATGGTGCAATAAGTCCGCCGTCTAGAATCATTAAAAGCAGCGTGAGAGGTATTGATAGATCTATCGGTTTGACCCCCATACCACTGATCAGTCGCTCTGGTCGCGCAACAGGGTGCTAAATACTTTCGAACATGGGTCTAGTGTTGATTTAGAGCTTAACGTTTAATTGTGCATCATAATGCCTAGCTAGCTTATGAACCATACTTGTCGTTAAACTCATTATTTGGTATAAAGTGAAATGAATTGTGATTGCAAGAGAATAAGAATAAATGGAAATGTAATCCAGGGATCTATACGGTGATTGTGGAATTAAATTGTGAACTCACCAACCTTTTGGTTGACACCGTTTATTAATGCCTTTTTTTAGGTACATGATGCTTGTCTTGAAAGATGGACCTGGTATACCAAAGACGAAGTTGTTATGTGTTCTCTTTTGTACTTAATGTAAACGTTTTAGTAATGATGATGTAAGGGACCATGACATGGATGACTATGTCATCCATTGATAAATAAAATGTTGTTTTTATCTTTTATTATATTACTAGTTACTAAAACGCATGGGTTACCAACTTTGAACACCGCCACGTAAGACTTCCGCTGAATTAAGAAAATTGGGGTGTGACAGAAGTTGGTATCAGAGCCTATGGTTATAGTGAACTAGAGATTTTTAAAAAGAAAATTCTCGACTATAACCTAAAAGATAATGGTTTGCAAAAAGAAAGCACAACAACGAGGTATACCGATCCACAAGACCAAAAGTTTAGTATTGTTATTATATAATGAATTATCGAACTATTAAATAATTGTTGGGTATTTATTTAGTTCGGGATAAATATGTCACAAATGCCTACCCCATAAGAAACCAATTATGGTTACCTTGATTGTGTTTATTTAGAATTAGTATTTGGTGTTTTTCTTTAGGACATTGAAACCATGAATTAGTAGTATTTTGGATATAAAACGTAGGTTATTTTTGAATTGTTATAATATTACTGCTTGCAAACACTAATATGCGAAACTCTTGTCTTGTTTTTATAACAATAGATAAGTAATGGCAACCGAAGCCCGTCAAGACGCTAGTGGACCAGAAGCCGGATTACCCTCAACCACTGAGGAGTTAGCTCGCCTGATTTCACAACACGTGAATGCAGCCCTTGCACAACACAAAGATGAAACAGGACGAGGGCATGGTACATATGAGCAGGGCTTATGAAGCCGAACTCACGGATGTTCCTACAAGGCATTCCAAGGGTGTAACCCTCGACCCTTTAGTGGGTTGGAAGGTCCTCTAGACATCATCCGATGGATAGAGAAGATGGAATCCGTGATGGCTATTAGTGGATGTAGTTCAACCCAAAACGTTTTGTACGCGTCATGTTCATTCCGCGACGAAGCTCTATCCTGGTGGAACTCGCAAGTTCAGAGTCTCGGAGAGGAAACGGCACATCGGCTCACATGGGACGAGCTAAAGGATATGCTAATGAGAGAATATTGTCCGCGTCAGGAAATTCAGAAATTAGAGACTGAATTTTGGAACCTCAAGATGGAAGGTGCGGGAATTAGAGAATACACTTCTCGATTCATAGAATTAGCTAGACTTGTACCACGAATGGTCACGCCTGAATACGCTCGCATCGAACGTTACATTTGGGGACTAGTTCCTCAAATTAGGGGCATGGTTACGTCGGCTAAGCCAACCACCATCCAAGATGCCATTTCTCTTGCCAGGTCACTAACCGATGATGCGTTACGCGAAGGTACGCTAGGGAAGGAAAATGAGACTCAGAAATCGTCAGAAGTGCAAACTGAGCAGGAGTCTCATAATGGCAAGCGAAGTAGATCTAGGAATTTAGACCGTCGGGAAGGAAACAAGAAAGGAAAGGAATTTGGTCAGGTGTTTGCGGCTAACACCAATACCCAACACGAACACGAATCAGAAACCATTATGCAAGATATGCGGAAGAAATCACGCTGGGAACTGCAAGAAGTGAACTAAATGTAACCGATTTGGTCATTGGAGTCAAGAATGCTATGCCAGGATCCCAACGGAGGAAGAACGGCGAAACCGGAGGTGTTTCAATTGTGGAGAGAACGGCCACTTCAGCAGGCAATGTTCAAGGCCTCGAGAGCAGAACAATCGAGGAAAAGCATTTGAGATGAACGCAGGAGCGACTCACGAGGATCAGCAGTTGTGATCGGTACGCTCTTTGTTAACAACCATTACGCTTACGTACTATTCGACACCGGATTTGATATTAGTTTCTAAGAAATTTAGACCTCTCCTTATATTTAAAGCTAGTAAATTAAGCAATAAGTACGCGATAAAAATTAGCTAAATGGAGAGTTGTCCGTAATTATAGTCTACTCTTAGAAGGTCGTAGCTTCGAAACCGATTTAGCGCCTATAAGAATTAGGTAGCTTCGACATAATAGTTAGAATGACCTAGTTGTCCAAACACCATGCCGAGATAATAAGCTCTGAATAGTTAGTATGGTTGCCAAGCCCAAATGGTAACACACTAGCGATTCATGGCAATCAAAGCGGTGCTAGAGTAAAAGTAGTAAACGTCATGAAGATGCAAAAGATGTTATGCATTCTTAGTTAACGTTATGGATACCAAAACTAATAAGGGTGAGCTGGAAGATATTCCTGTTATTCGAGAATATTCAAACATATTTCCCAAGGATTTACCAGGATTATCTCCGGCAAGGCAAATAGAATTTAGGGTCGACCTTATCACTGGTTCTGCACCGGCCATATTCATGGATGTTATGAAAAGGGAGTGCAAACCCTATTTGGATAAATTGTGATTGTCTATATTAACGACATCTTAGTCTATTCACAAACCAAGAGAGATCATAAAACTCATTTGAAATTAATCCTCGAATTATTAAGGAAAGAGAAATTGTATGCAAAGTTTTCTAAGTATGACTTTTGGACGCGAGAAGCCCATTTTCTCGGCCACGTCACCAATGAAAAAGGCATACACATAGAATCAACAAAGGTAGATACAGTGAAGAATTGGGAAGCACCGAAGTCTCCAACGGAAATACGACAATTTTTGGGTTTAGCAGGTTACCACAGAAGGATCATTGAGAATCTCTCTCGAATAGCCCAACCTTTGACTTTGCTAACTCAAAAAGATAAGAAGTTCGACTAGACGCAGAAGCAGGGGGACGCTTTCCAAACGTTGAAGTCTAAGTTGTGTAGTGCACCATCCTATCCTTGCTCAAAGAAATGGACGAATTTGCAGTTTATTGTGATGCATCACGAATAGGTCTTGGATGCGTGCTTATGCAAAAAGACAAAGTGATAGCCTATGCGTCACAAAAACTCAAAGTGCACAAGAATTACACTACCCACGACTTAGAACTTGGGGTTGTAGCGTTTACTCTAAATATATGGAGACACTATTTGTACGATACCAAGAACGAAACCTTTGAATATTCGTGCTTTAGGATTGACAATTTAGACGCGTTTGTCATAAAAGAAGACCGTTAGCATTTAGAATGGGAAACCATGTTATGCTAAAGGTTTCTCCATGGAAGGACACGACTCGATTCAGAAAGAGAAGGCAAGTTAAGCCCGCGATACATTGGATCTTTCGAAAGTACGACTCGAATTGGCCATGTGGCTTATAGGATATTGCTTCCACTTGAATTGGAATGAATATACGACGTATTCCACGTGTCTAACATAAAGAAGTGTTGTCTGACAAAATCCTAATCTTACCCCCAGGCGAGATTAAGATTGATGACAAGCTTTGATTTAGCAAGGAACCAATAGGTGTGTAGGTTGGAAGATTCGATAATTAAGAGGAACCCATATAAAGTTGGCGGAATTCGAAGTATGGTTCTGAGTTCACTTGGGAACGAGTGGACCAAATAGAAAAGAAAGTATTCCCAACTTTTCTGTCGAAAGCAAAAACGCACGTCTTAGGATTAAATTTCGGGACGAAATTTCTTAAACGGGGGGAGACTGTGACATCCGTCACTTTAATTTTTGATTAAAAATGATAATCTAGGATTTATTACGGCTTATTTAGAATTAATTATGATTATGTGGATTATTTGAATATTATAGTCTCGTAAATGTGAACTAGCTAACGAAACGAATAAAATAATTCGTTTGGTTTTAAATTATGAATGTATATGAGTTAGAACCTTTAGAAAGGGTTATACATTCGGTTGGTGATAAATAAGAGAAAATTACGCTAATAATAAATTTGAACCGTGTAAAAACGTCACTACTTTTGGTCTCCGACCAAGTACGACGAAACTGAGGAATAGTCATACGGTTCTGAGCGTAATTTAAAATTATGAATTTTGATATAATGGTTGGAATTTATTGGATTCGGAAAAATACCTGTGAAACACGACATACACTGTGTATTATTAGAAGTTTATAAAAAAAATTGAAAGGGAAATATGTGTGTACATATGTATGTGATGTATATATATATATATATATATATATGGGTAAAGTTCATGTAAGAACCATTATCTATTGTAAGAACTTAAGAACCAACTTAAAGGAGGGTTAATTAAGTAATTTTGTCATTTCTTTTTAATTCCTCCACTACATTTTATTGTATAAACTTGTAAGAACTAATAAGAACTAAGGGAAAATTATTTCAAATAAAGTTTTTTGGGTAATTTGATATATTTTTTTAATTTAATTTCACATATATCCACCCATATCCACCCGATGACTTAAAAAAAAGTTTTTTTTTGTTTTTTTTTTTGCTTGTCCGACTATGTTGCATATATGCAACATATGAAAGATAAAATGTTGCATATATGAAACATAAAATGTTGCATATATGCAACATAAAATGTTGCATATATGAAACATAAAATGTTGCATATATGCAACATAAAATGTTGCATATATGCAACATAATATGTTGCATATATGCAACATACAATGTTGCATATATGCAACATGGTATGTTTTATATGTTGCATAAATGCAATATTATATGTTTCATATGTGCAACATGGTATGTTTCATATGTTGTATATGCAACATACCATGTTGCATATATGCAGCATTATATATTTCATATGTTGCATATGTGCAGCATTATATGTTTTCATATGTTGCATATATGCAACATAGTCGGACTTACAAAAAAAAGGATTTTTGTTTAGTTTTTTGTTTTTTTAGGTCGTTAAGTTGTCATTATGTGTATAGACATGAAGGAAAAAAGAAGAAGAAGCATAAAAATTATCTAAATAACCTTCATTTAATTGAAATTTAATGGTTCTTACATTAGTTCTTAAGTTCTTACAATAATATTGGTTTGTACTAGAACTTTACCCATATATATATATATATATATATATATATATATATATATATATATATATGTATATGTACAAGTGTGTGTTACAAGTTATATTTATGGGAGGTGATGTGTTGTGTAGAAGATTAATAAAGGTTATGATTACATATCAAATTTTTATA
>JBCNJP010001951.1:0-10500 GCA_039602395.1 Deinandra increscens subsp. villosa | reverse complement strand
CCTCACCTCCTCCCCCTCCTCGCCTCCTTACCCTCGCCGCCTCACCCCTTCTTCCTCACCCTCGCCGCCTTTCCTCCTCATCCCCCCTCCCTGCAACCTTGCAACCTCCCTGTCACTTACACCCGGTAACCTCCCCGCCACCCCCATCCTCCGCCTCCACCCTCTGGCCTCCCGGACCTTTGGTTCGTCGGGCTCCTTTTTGCTCCCAACGGGCCGACGGACCTGCTGATACGCCGGATTTGAATTGGTCCGCCGTAGCTCCCTTGGTCCGCCGGTGTTTTCTCCTTGATCCGCCGTAGCTCCCTTGGTTTTGTTGGTCCGCCGGACCATCTTGGGCTGCCGGGTGTTTCTTCTTCTGTCCCGAACCTTTTGGTTTGCTCCCCCTTGTCACCATTAATTGTCTATTTAATTTCTCACTTGCAAATTTACAATTTTTCTAAAATTGTCCCTAACGCTTCTCAACCCTTTATTGTTTCTTGTTTATTTCCTTATTCATGAAATTTCAGAGATAAATTTCTCTTTCCTCTGACGTAATAAGATTTCTAATTATAACCGTTTGTTGGGTCGTAAACCCTATCTCGATCGTAATCCGAATTTTTGTCACTTAACTTTTCGTTTGTTGAGCCGTAAACCGAATCTCGATCCTAATACAACCACATAATTTTTCATTTGGGATATGTAAAACCTTTGGATATGTAAAACCCTTTGGGGTAGATTGGGGCTGCCAACCCTTGGTTGGTTTAACCCGGTGTGCTCACTTAGCACTCGGTTTGCTTGTTTTTCACGCTTCAGCTCGAAATCGTGATTTTCCTTTCGTCTAAAGATCGGGAATCGGGATTTGCCAACCCTCTGTTGGTTTTCCCGGTGTTGCTTTCGTAGCACTTTTTCCTCCTCGTGTTTCTTCTCGAACCGCGTGTTTCCATGGCTTCCACCTCGGTGCCGTCTAGGGGTTCTGTTCAGTGCCCCTTACGTTCCTTTCATTGCTGCCCGGATGGTGTTATTAGTTCCAAAGGGATCTCCCGCCTCATCTCGCATCTCAAGACCTTTCACCTTTCGTCAGATGAGCGTCGGGACACCATCCGTGACGCGCTGGCATCTGATGTCGGGGCTTTCTCTGCTATGGAGGACGCCTTAAAAGATTGCGGCTACTGGATGTGCGGGCGGTGCATGAAAATTAATGCCTTGAGTCGTGGCTGCCACCACCCTGACGAGGTTGTCCGGCTAACTGCCTCTGGTGATGGTATCATTTGCCACATTTTGGGGATCCCCAGGCCGTCCCCCCTTCCCATATGCCTAATGATCCTTGTTCGTTTCCGTTGGATATGGGGCTGCTCGACCGGGCCTTTAGCGCCCGCGTTTCTACTGTCAAGAGCATCCCCCTTAGTTGTCGATTAGCCTTCTCCCAGGCCCTTAAATTTTCCCTCCTTCGAGTGGCAGCTCACCCTGGTTCTGTTGATGCTTGGGTTCGGCTGTTTCTTCTCCCTCGATGCACCTTGCAGGTTTTTCGACCTCAGAATCGGCAGGATTGTCGCTCCGGGAACCGGAAGGTCCTGCAGTGCAGGTCCATCATGACTTCCTTGGCCACTTGGGGGCATGAGGGTGGTTTTGAACAGTTGGCTAAGGGTATCCTTGACAATCCTAGGGGGGTGGCTATGAGGTCTCCCGGCGCTGTCTCCGACGAAAAGGGGGACCATGTGCCGCCCAACGTCAAGCGCTGCATCCGGAAAATCGCTGACGGGCATTTCACTGCGGCCGTGAAGGTGTTATCTTCTTCTGGGGTGGCGCCGTACAACGACGAGACCACGCGTGCTCTAGTAGCCAAGCACCCGCACCTCCCGCCGCCGTCCATGCCCTCGGCTCCCTTTTCCGAGCCTCCGCTTGTCATGAGTGGGGCGCGGGTCCTTGAATGTATAAAATCCTTCCCCAAAGGGACGTCGTGTGGTAGGGATGGATTGCGTGCCCAACACCTTATGGACAGCTTGTGTGGGGAAGGGTCTGCCACTGCTAGGGACCTCCTGGACGCTATTACCACGGTCGTTAACTTGTGGCTTGCGGGGCGGTGTCCGGTCGGCTTAGCAGAATTTGTTGCTTCGGCCCCCCTTACGCCGCTCCTTAAGGCTGATAATGGGATTCGCCCTATTGCTGTTGGCACTATCTGGAGGCGGTTGGTCTCAAAGGTCGCGATGCAGGGGGTTTGTAAAGAAATGGCCAAATACCTTGGTGATTTCCAGTTTGGGGTTGGGGTATCGGGTGGCGCTGAAGCTATTCTCCATAGCGTTAACCGCCTCGTGGAGGAACGACATCATGATGGAGGGCTCGCTATGCTTACGGTCGATTTCACCAATGCCTTCAACCTGGTTGATCGGTCGTCCCTTCTTCGTGAGGTCAGGCTTAGGTGCCCGTCCATTTCGCCTTGGGTTGACTTCTTATACGGGCAGCCTGCCCGCTTATACCTGGGGGATGATCATATATGGGCCACTACTGGGGTTCAGCAGGGTGACCCATTGGGGCCCCTCCTTTTTGCCCTCGTCCTTCACCCGCTTGTGCTTCACATCCGTGACAAATGTCATCTGCTGCTCCATGCGTGGTATCTTGACGATGGAACGATTATTGGCGATACTGTGGAGGTTGCTAAGGCCCTCGGGATTATCAACGAGAGGGGGCCTTCGTTGGGATTAACCCTTAATATTCGGAAGACGGAACTCTTTTGGCCTTCCTGCGATGGTGAGAAAGTTCGGCCGGGCCTCTTCCCTGCTGACATTAGCAGACCCACCAAGGGGGTGAAGCTCCTTGGGGGGGCGGTTAGTCGGGATGACCAGTTTATTCAGGGGTTGGCTACGAGGAGGGCCTCTAATGCTGCTGATCTTATGCGCCTCCTTCCTGCACTTGACGACCCACAATGCGAACTCCTCCTGCTTCGTTCGTGCATGGGGCTCGCCAAGCTTCTCTTTGACCTTAGAACTTGCCCCCCCCACTCATATGATGGCCGCTGCGGGTGGTTTTGATAAGGATCTGCGGACGGCCGTCGAGGACATTGTCATGTGCGGGGGTCCCTTCTTTGGGGACCTGCAATGGCGACTTGCCTCTTTGCCGACCCGGCATGGGGGTCTTGGGGTTTATTCTGCGGTAGAGGCGACGTCGTACGCCTTTGTGGCTTCGCGTGCCCAAACTTGGACTCTACAAGACCATATTCTACGGGAGTGCGGGGGTTGTGGTATGAGCCCCGACTATGAGAATGCTCTGGCTGGTCTTCATGACATTTTACCGGGCTTTGATCTGAGCGGTTTCACCAATAAGGACACCGCCCCACCAAAAGCCCAACACGTCTTGGCGAATGCCCTCTTTGGTAAAATCACGCTCGAGATGGAAGCAACTTTTGAGATGACTGTCAGGCAAAAGGCCGTTTGGGAATGCCTCCGACAACCACATGCACAAGACTTCCTCCACGCTCTCCCTATTGACGGGTTGGGGCAGCACATGTCGCCTGTCGAGTACCGGGCCATTCTCAAGTATCGCCTCATGGTTCCCCTGTTCCCTGTGGATGAAAAATGCCCCGTCTGCAACAAGGCATGTTTGGATTCGTTCGGGGAGCACGCCGTCCATTGCAAAGAGCTCCCGGGGTTTAAATATCGACATGATGTGGTTCGGGACGTTTTGTTTGACATCTTCAGGCGGGCTGGGATTTCGGCCAGGAAGGAAGCTCCTGTTAACTTCCTGTCTGACCCCCTGGATGGACGTTCAACTCTCCGGCCGGCCGACATACTTGTTTTTGGGTGGCAGAACGGGAAACACGCTTGTGTCGATTTAACAGGGGTTTCCCCTCTTGTGGGCCTGAGGGCCAGCACTTTCTCAGCGGGTCAGGCGGTGTCCAGGGCAGCGGCTGGAAAGGTTAACAAACATGAGAAAGCGTGCATTGAAAACCAACATGTACTGCAAATCAAAATAAAATAAATGAAACTCTTCAATTTCAGTTTAAGGACGTTTGTGGAGTCTACTATCCCTTGTTATTCGGTGTGTTGGGAGGGCCCTTGGTAGTGGGTCGTAGCTATATTGTTGTCAAGGCTTGTACCTTTGGTTTAAGTTATGCCATGAAAAGATTGAGAGGCAAGGAATCAGATATATTAACAACGTAAGTAAGATTATATATAATAATATTAATTAATGTGATGTTATTAATATAAATAAAAGATTGCATTTTTGTTTTACTTGACTATTTTAATGTCATCTTTGCTGCAGAATGCTGACGGGCTTTGTTGCTCCAGTCATGTATTCGTTGGTGGCTGGTATGAGAAGTCCTACTACTATTATATCAATTGGTGTCATCTCTGCACTCATTTGTGGTTTGATGCATAAGCCTGGTGTTTGATGTTTAAGGCGTGATAGATCATGTAAGTTGTTGCTTTTATCTTCGGTATTTAGGTTTGTTATATTTTAAAGAATTTCACATATTTGGGTTTTTCAACAAAGGTGGGTTGATAAAAAATCAAACATGTTTGACTTCTTAGTATACATATTTATCTTTTATATATTTTAGGGTAATTTGAGATTAATATTTTTCAAAAAAGAGGGCAAGCTTATTTGAAGTTCATTAAGACTATCAGGGGTAAAGGAGCGGAGTGCCGGAGTCAAAAGGATGGATGGGGTAGAGTTATTTTGATTAAATTGCTTCATTAAAAATGCAGATTAATTTTAATTTCATCTAAAAATTAACATTTTAATTCGACTACGCAAGTTTTCGAACCTGTTATCCCTAATTTCGCACTTCTCCTGGTATACAAAATTCTCTGCAACAATTGTTCATACGAAAACCTTGTAACTTGATTCTATCCGATTAAGATTCGGAACAAATAATTTCAGGACTTCAGATTTATCCAAGTTCGTTTACTGTAATTCTCCCAAATTCTCCAACACATTACTCTTGTTATGATATATATAATATATATTTTTTGAATTTTGATACCTCTTTAAACAGATGCAAGGAAGAGGAACAACCACAAGCAGAACACAGATGAAAAAGAGAGAGGCGCCTACCAATATATATATATATAATATTTGTTTATTGCTAGTGCAGTAACATTTGAATGGTTTGTGGATTTTTTTAAAACTTTGGTTTTATTTTTCGTCTAAATATATATGTGCTTGTTTCCCCTCACTAAATTTGATTTAGCTAGTTGACCCGTGACCATCATACCGTTAACAAAACAACAACTATAACTTGTATCGTCCCTTGATTCTCGAGTGTATATCGCTTGTTCCCTTTGGACATCAAGCCTCTCGAGCTTCTCGTTCCAAGCTAGCGGGCTTGTCGGGGTCCATACAAATCCTTTTTCTTTTTCGGCCACAACAAATCTTAGGGTTGTTTCACATAAATCACATCCTTTAAGTCGCCATTTAGAAAGGCCGATTTGACATGAAGGTGGTCACAACCAGCCCAACAGTTGATTGCAGCTCCACGTCGCCAACTTATTGCTCCTTTACTTAGAGTGAGGTTATAATGAGAAGTATGGTGAAAATAAGAAGGATAAGAAGGTTTCTCATCCGTTAGATCTGATGATCAATGGCCCAGATTTAATTCCTTAATTAAAACTCAAAAATTATTAATCAGGTACACGGAGGGGCAATTTGGTCAAATTGCCCCTTTTTCTCTTTCCCCCCAATTATTAAAACCTTCATAACTTTTTCATACGATATTATTTTTTTATAAAAATTACACCATAAAAACAAGTCGTTTTTTTATCTTTAAAACCCATACCATATTGCTATATAAAAAATAAAGTAAAAAAATTATGTCAATGACGTGAACATATGACACAACGACCTGAACATATGACACAATTGACCTGAACATATAACACAATGACACAATGACCTGAACATATGACACAATGATCTGAACAATGTTCAGGTCATTGTGTCATTGTGTCATTGTGTCATATGTTCAAGTCGTTGTGTTATTGTGTCATATGTTCAGGTCGTTGTGTTATATGTTCAGCTCATACACAATTTTTTTTTTTTTTTTTTATATATATAGCAATATTGAATGGGTTTTAAAGATAAAAAAGCGCTTGTTTTTATGGTGAAATTTTTATAAAAAAAATAATATCGTATGTAAAAGTTATAAACGTTTTAATAATTGGGGGAAAGTGAAAAATATGTATGTTTCCAGATTTGCCCTCCTTCTTATCCTTCTATTTTCAATAAACTTCTTACGTGAACTTCTTTCCCTTTACTTAAATATTACTTTTGTTTTAGTTAATTAGTGCATTTTCTATTTGGTTATTTTGTTTAGTATTTAAGTTTTCAAGTTGTAATAAAAATTATGATGGAAAATTAATTGATGCAAAGTTAATATTTTGTCTAATCCTCTCATCTATATTCTTTAAGGCCTAATGTATCCACTCTACGAGTTATATTAGCCACCTTCCTCTAGTGGAGATTTCTAGGATCGATCGTATGGTTTGGGCCTAGGCCGGCTGTGATCGCACAGGTTTGTGGCACCATTTTGCTGCTGTTACATGTAAAAGTCAACCCATTCGGGTCCGGTTCCTACCTGCATGAAGTTAGTGAAGCTAGGGCCAATCGAACAATTTCTTTTCTTCAAACTTCACGTCACGGCTAACACATATTCGGTTTTGAGTTGGATCTAGTTATCTATATGCTTTGGTTCCTGGTTTAGATCCGAGATGTATGACTTCTTTGCTTCTGTCATCTAGTTTACTTAAGCCTACCGAGGAGATCTTCATACTCGTGGAACAACCGAACCCCTTTAGGCTTAAAATGAGTTGAATTCAAACATTTTGTAATTTTTAAATTGGTATTTTATGGACTTTGTTGTATACGTATATCATGTGTTTGTGTTACGATAATTTATTAGCTTAATAAGTTATATTTATAGATCAACAGAAATTACTAAACTATGGAGCTGCATGTGTTTGTGAGCCTAGAATCGTATATCACGTACGAAATCACACGCACCGATAATTTTGTACGTAGAAACTATCATGACTTTTTAGTATTACGAAGAATAAAATCCATCCTAGTTACATCAATCCCTAACCCTCTATTTATACTAAATGTGTAACTTAGGTGGTGTTTGTTTTTCTGTAAAAGTTCTTCTTGTTCTTTTTATGTCTGCGCCGTGCAGACCACGTGTAGACATTTAGGTTTACAGACTGTTTGTTTTATTTGAAAACTTTTCATTAAAAAATGTCTGTGCGGGCTCTTCTTTTTGCAGATGTGGCCAGCCACTATAAAAATCTTCTAACATATTCTAACATTCTGTTTAAACTGTTTTTTCTTAAAAAAATATTTTTAAACAAAATTATTTTAAAAAAAGTTTTTTAAAAAGTTTTATTTTTTTAATATTTTAAACAGTTTTAAAAAACCTTTTAAAATCTTTTTAAAAAAAAACTTTTTTTAAAAGTATTTTTAACAGTTTTATAAAAAAATGTTTTTAAATAGTTTTTTTAAACCTTTGTAAATAGTTTTTTAAACATTTATTGAAAATGTTTTTTTTAGTTTTTTAAACAATTATTTTTTTTAAAAGTATTTTAAGCAAGTTTAAATTTTTTTTATACAATTTCTAAACAAATGCTTTTAAAAAAATTAAAAAGTTATTTCTTTTATGAAAACGTTTTTAAAGAGTTTTTATTTTTAAACATTTTTAAACAGTTTTTATAAAGCATTTTTGTAATTTTATTTAAAAGAAAATTGTTTTAAAAAAATTATTTGTTAAAATATACAGAAGGAAAATAATAGGTTTTAATGGTAATTATCTATAAGTTTAAACAAACGGTTTATTTAAATTTCAGTTTTTTTTTGTAGTCTGCAGAAGTTAGAAAACAAAGAGTCTTCTTTTTACAGACTGTAGAGGTTTGGTCAACTTCTTCTTTTACAGATATCTGCAGATGTGGTCCGCATACTGTAGACATTTACCTCTTAAAAAACAAACCGCACCTTAATCACCGAGCTATTCTATTCTAAACCCAATCTTTAAATTAAAACAAACCAAAGCTAGGGAGATCGCGTTACGGATAGTCTTATAATCTTATATGATCGGGTCGTTCTATTTGTACCTCATTAATGCATAGAATTTAGCAAACTCTGTACACTATATACGGGCCAGATACATTTAGTATACGGGCTGGCTAAAAAAATTATACGTGGTGGATAAGTCAATCAACAAAGTGATGTATGGGGCCGGATAAAATGTTATTTATATGGGCTCTATAATTCCGAAAAAAAAGTTTTACCTTCTCAAATCAATCACGAAAGTGATGTATACGAGCCGGATTAAATGTTTATACGGATAAGAGATGTGGTCGATATTGTTTTAATATTTTTTTAAATCATTTAAAAAGACTATCAAAAACCAACAAAAAAAAATCACAAAATTTATCCAAAAAGTTAGTGAGTATTTTTTTTATACCGGTCAAAGGGAGTACAAATATTACTCTAAGACCATGAGCTATGCCCACAATGGGCTATGTTATCCGGATCACGTCCCCCATCACGACGAGATCGAGATATCCATAACCAGCTGAAGGCCGATTGAGTGATGATATCTACGAGCGCTTAATTTATTTGTGTGATGTCATTCTTTTTATTTTCTTAATTATTGTAATGATTTATTTATGTAAAATAAAAATATTATATCTGAATTTCCATTTTATAGAATGTCCCAAAAAATTAATAAAATAATAAAACCACACAAGTATATCTTTCTATGTGATAATTCTATATGTTCAGTCAGCGTCTATATGACAAAATCACATGAGTTTATCACATGCCCATGCCCTAAGCGAGTACAAATAGCAATCAAAATATGATCTTATAACTTGTTATATTAAGATTGGTTAGTAGTGCCACCAACTCACTTATAATATAAACCCATGAAGCCCTAACCCGGCCATTTATTTTGTGTCTGCTTTATAGTATGTTTTTGACAATAAGCACAGATAAATAGTAATAAAAAATACTAATAGTTGTGACATGTGTTATTTTCTGCATTAGTCTAGAACGAGATGTTTACCTCCCCGCGCGTTGCTGCGGGGTTGAATTTGTATACTAAACGAAAGTAAAAAAGTTAAATGATATAAAACGTAAAAGTTGAAAAGTCTCGTGGTGAAAGTATAAAACTATAGAAGTATACTAAAAGCGAAAGTAGAAAAGTTAAAAGTGTCGTGGCTAAATAAAATAAAGTAGAAAAGTTAAGAGTATAAAACGTTTCACGGTGGGACGCCCATTTACCCGTCAGTTTAAGTAATAGACATTTTAATGTGGTCATAGTATTAAACAACAAAAAAATAGTCGTCAAAGTCAAAATCTCAAAATATATAAGGTAAAATTCTAAAAGTTTCATAGTCAAAGTATAAAACTATAAGAAGTATACTAAAAACGAAAGTAGAAAAGCTAAGGGACATAAAACGTAAAACTCTATAAGTTTCGTGGTCAAAGTATAAAACTATAAAACTATAAAAAACATATTAAAAACGAAAGTATTAAGGGGTATAAAAAAAGTTGTGGTCAAAGTCGAAAATTCAAAAAGTATACTAAAACTGAAAGTATAAAAGTTAAGGCGTTTAAAACGTAGGTCAAAGTATAAAAGTATAAAACTATAAAAAATATATTAAAAACGAAAGTATAAAAGTTAAGGGGTATAAAATGTAAAACTTTAAAAGTCACGTGATCAAAGTATTAAATTAAAAAGTAATAGTGGCAAAAGTATAAAAAAGAAAAAAAACTCTAAAAGTCATGTGGTCAAAGTATTAAATTAAAACGTAATAGTGGCAAACGTATAAAAAAGAAAAAAAGACGTGAACCAAAACCATAAAATTAAAAAAATGTTGTGGCCAAAATGAAAGAAATTAAAAGTTTGTTGTGGCCAAAATGAAAGAAATTAAAACTTTACTATTTATC
The DNA here is from genome assembly GCA_039602395.1 of Deinandra increscens subsp. villosa. NCBI lineage: Eukaryota > Viridiplantae > Streptophyta > Magnoliopsida > Asterales > Asteraceae > Deinandra > Deinandra increscens. The sequence goes on along the minus strand of JBCNJP010001951.1, from coordinate 582 downwards.
ATCAATTCTTATTGTATATATATATAATAGATTGTTTAAACATATGATATATTAATATTTAAGTGGTATATATGAACTAAAAATTAGGGGTTTAAATTGCAACATTAGGTTATCAAAAAGTCACACAAGAATGGTGATTAGTTGTGGCAATCCATGATATACCATGGGTACAAAGTGAACAATGATTTATAAGGCTATTCGTAGTACGGCGTCATCCTTACTTATAGCGTCTCAATCACGCCTCCTATACCATTACACTATCAAATTATACCGCCTCAATCACTCCTTCTCCCTTCTGGCTTGACCTGCATAACGCCAACCCCCCCCCCCCCCCTTCTCTCCACCTCTCCGATTGGTCAGTTTTTTTTGTGTTTTTTTTCAAATAAAATGACTTCTCACATAAAGCCCCACTCCCACTACATCACTTTACACATAGAGCCCCTTGCTAACTCTCTTGCCACGTGTTGCGATTTGCCCAACCCATAAGTTTTATGTGAAGCCCATTCCCAGACTTGGCTCTAGGAGGTGTCACGCATCAGATTACTCATGAACACAAGGTACAACAGAGATAACTAAAGCAGC
>JBCNJP010001950.1:0-14256 GCA_039602395.1 Deinandra increscens subsp. villosa | reverse complement strand
GGCGAGTTAATGGAATTTGAGGGATCATTGTGTAAAACATGCATTTTGAAAATCAAGAGATATTAAAACACGAAACATCGAGAGTCGTTGAAAACATAATTAGAGTTGAGGATAACACACAAAACACGAAATCATGTTGATTTGATGAAACGAATGGAATGGCCATCACCTCCCGATTGGGAAGCTATAACTAATCAGGATTATTTGATGATTTCTAGCAGACATGCTTTGGCCTAATAGGTTCAAGTACTCTCTTCAGGGCGTCCCAGGCAGGCATCCAGGTCCGGCTGTTGATTCGGATTTATACGCAACACTTGCCCGATGGAGACCCCAAATCACGGCACCTTCCCCTTCCAGTTACTACATGTCTATTTGCTAGAAATCTAACCCCAACGAGAATACAAAATCAAGAAATCAATTTCCTAAATGGTTAGTAAGGCACCGTTACTAAGGAAATAGGCTAGGAAGCCTCGAGTGTAAGTGCATAAGTGTGTGTGTTGTGTGTGAGGGACATTGTAAGTTCGAGAAGGCATGTCTAGGAAGCATCCATGAACAAATAGCAAAGTAAGGCATTCTAACATGAGCTAGTCATGTAGGACACCTAAGGTATAGTCTAGGTTATCCATTTCTAATAACCTAAATCCCTATAGCCAAGGCTCTGATACCAATCTGTCACACTCCAACCAACGGCGGAATACGTTGGGGCATGAAGATTTGTTCAGATGCTCGTGCAACTAACTAAAGTTACCAATATATAATAAACATGCCACTCGATTAAATATCAAAAATATAGTCTTACGATTCATGGGAAAATCCAACAACCAAACAATCTAAAACATAATAATAAATATTAGGAACTAGTCTTATTAGGTCAACTAGGTCCATATGCATTCCTAAGTGACATCATCAACTTCAAGCATTTCCTGCAACATGTATAATATAAAAAGTCAACTACGAGAGTTGGTGAGTAAACATAGGTTTTAAATAGCATAAGTAAAAAAAAAGAAAGTAGCGATTCATGTGATAAGTGAAATTCATAGATTATGTGTAACATGTTATAAAGGTGTTGTGTAACCAAACCTAGACATTTAGGAAATCAATCACCCATTGCAAATAAGAATACATTTTCAATATAGTGGGTGGGTTGTCGACCAATAGCTATTATTGACCCATAGGCTTCCAAACAATCGTTAATGGTACACAAGCGATTAATGACTAACGACAAGCGACAAACGAATACAACATATAGATTCAACACGTATTACATATCAAGAATACACATGCACAACATGGAATCGCATAGTAATGTAGATAGAATAATGATTAAAGATTTTGGAATTAAGATACAATGTTGCACCCCAAATAATGAAAACGAAAACGGGGCTATGATTACTCACCTGATAAGCAAAGCAAGTCAAGTAGCGAGAGAAAAACAACGAACACGAGGAAAAGCTAACCCTGCTGAAAACCTAAAGAATTCGAATAATCGACAGTTGTAACGACCGATACGATTACCAAAGATTAATTGGAGATTTATTTATTATTTATGTTAAGAATATTTTATTTAATAGTGACCCTTTTATGACCAAAAATACCACTTTTGACATTTATTCAAAGTTTGGGGTTAAAACTATAATTTCTCAAACTTAGGGGTTAATTATGTCAATTCGACAAAGTCTTAAAAATATATATTTTTCCAGAATTTAGGTTTCATTATATAATTACTAAAACCTTGTGTAAAAACAGAAAAATACACATCTTTAATATAAGTACACTTTCTACCCAAAACTTTGAATAATTACATATATGGTCTAAAAGTTACCATAGTCATATTTTAACTTATCAAATCCTTATTATATGTTTATTAACACTCCATAAGTGTGTTGATATGTTTAATTCATTACAAAAACGTTTGGTTAATGATTTATGCGACAAAACTACCCTTAATGGGTCAAAACGCATAATTCTCATGTTTATGATAAAAATCCAGTTTTGATGGTTTGAAATCATCATAATATACTTATATAACCTTTTAGAACAGATTAGGACCATTGGTTATTAGTAATGGTGATTTTTTGATAGTTTTCACCAAATAAAGTGTGCGTTTAAGGTTTGACTTTTAACTCAGAGGAGTTTTGGTCAAATCCAAAAATGAGGTATTGTAAAGCACACAAAAACAAGTAACTTTGATAAAGAAACTTACTCGTGAAAGTCGAAGGAAGCTGGTCAAATCGGAAGGTCAAATTGATGGACTTTGACTTTTCAAAACACAAACGGTTGGACAAGGCACGAAATTGAGGCTTCAAGAAGCTTGAAGGATGTTCATAGGAGCAATATAAGCTGGTATTTATAGGGTAGAGGGTCGTTTAGGGTTTTAATTGAGCATAATGGTGATTTTGGTAAATCTTGGAAAGAAAGTCAATATTTTTAAAAATGGAAACGAATCAATGGACAACTAAATTCGTGTTAATTATGCATTTGGCTTGGAGAACAAGTTAGAGGACATTAAGACGGAACCACAGGCGAAAACGGGGCCTAAAATGGGTTTGAAACGAAGATTTTATGCCAAAAATAACCCCAAAATCGAGCTGGTCGCGATCAGATACAAAACATAGTATATAAATACTGGAAACTAATTAAGTTCACAATTGCTCGCCTTCCTTAGTGGCCAGGTCGCTGAACCTTAAACCCGGAGGTCGCAGGTTCAATTCTGGCGGCCAGCATCTTTGTGTTTTTTTTATTCCTCTCTTTCTTTTTCTTTCTTTCTCTTTCTTTCTCTTTCTCTTTTTTTCTTTTGCTCGCCACACATTCGTTATTTATCGGATTTAGTCCAAATTTGAAACACAAATATACTAGACCCATAAGAACATGTTGAAATAAAAAAAATATGATTTTGAACTTTTACGAGTCTCTCGATTCGCGAACCGAAAACGCATAAATATCGCGAATCAATAATTTTCTAGTTTTAACTCGAAATGTCCTCAAATTTTGCGATCACCCATAATAATCATATAAAAACATCAAGTAACATGAAAATATGGTTTTCGAGATTCACGGGTCATCTGGTTAATACCAAAGTTGCACGAAAATCAAAAATCATTTATTTGCGTTTTACGCGTATTATTTATCTAAAAATCAAAAGTTTAATCCCATGTTTGAAAAGTTTTGATGGACTTCCAATCCGGACGGTGAGCTTGAAACGGGTCGGGTTTTGCTAATGGGTCGGAGGCGGATGTTACAATATACTTGAAAATAAGGTTTCTTATGTTGTTCCTCGGTACTTTTGAGTTTGAATGGGAGAGAAAGAATTGAAACTATGCAATCATGTGAAAACTTTGAATTTTACAACAGAAAGGTTTTCGGTAGGTGGGGTCTTCACCCATGGTGAGGATATCAAGAGTTTAGCGAACGCAACGCGAATACAATTTGAGTTTCTGAAGAGGATTCAAAAGATAAAATAGTCTTTCATGTTTAGGTTTTGAGTGAGGTTCGCCAACATGGGATATATCGTTACGCACGCTACCCTCCGGTAAAGATCCAAAATAAGAGTGACGTTCTAATGACCGATAGGTTCCCTGTAGAGGCATGAATGATATCAAGTATGGGAATGTAGACTCAGGATGAAGGGCGAGGTAGCTAGTGTAGGGTAGTTGCAACTACACATTTCGAAGAGAGTCATCCGATATGATTGACGCGAATACGGAGAAAACGATTTTGGGTCGACTGATATGAGAGCGAGTGTGTCAACGGTTGTACCGTACAGTAGGATAAATTTCATGTAAGAATATAAGTTTATGCCGGTCCTCAAGAGTAAGTAGAGGTGCAAACGGGTATTAAGAGTGGGTTTCCGAAACACCAAGTGCTGACGACTTAAATATACTAACTGACTTCCAATGAGTGTAAATACGAGTTGTAGCTAAGGTTTCGCGGGGTCTACTGCGTATCGAAAAGTCGCATTGCATAAGATGTAAAAAATATCGGGTACTTGGGTCGCTTTCAGTGATTCCTCGGGTAGCTCGCCGCATATATGATAAATTCAAACGTGTCTTCGCCAAATCTGGAGTCAATCTACTTCCTTACGCGTGTCTCAAAAGTTCGGGTCAATCATTCGATGAGTCACCACTAGTTATGAAGCAGGGGTTACCAATGAAAGTTTTTCTAGGGAAGAAGGAATGAGGACAATGGTATCAATGTATGATGTTGTGGAACTTCCCTAACATACCGCTGCCTAGTGCTGGTTGTCACTGTTTTTCGTACGGGAGCTTCTGGCATAGAAGTACGTGGAATTGTCATTGATGAGGTTAACTAGCCGTGATGGCTCATGGCTTGAAGACCTTCCAAGTCACACAAGAATATAAGAGTAGAAGGTTCCTTGGGAGTCAAGTTCACAGACGAATCGTGTGTTCGAAGATAAAGCAGATCGTACAGTTTCGAGAAGTAACCAACATCGCTCTGTTGGGTGAAACTGTATTTGTAGTGAAGTATAAAGTGCTTAAAATCGTGACGAGATTACTAGTCAAGAGGAGAGAACTTCACAAGATTTTCCTGCCGAAAGGTGGGTTCCAAAGGTTAAGGGGTAATTGTCCATTGAAGAGGTCTGGGTTTCCATCAGATTAGAGTTTATGGAGTTGTTGTACAATTAAGAGAGCTTGAAGGAGGGTTGTAGTAGTTAACTTCATAGGGGCAGAGTTAGCATCGCGGATAAATTAGAATCAGTGAAGAGTTTAACCACGGCTCGCTCGCAGCGAGGGGAGATCTTATCGTCGGATGGTGTGAGTGATAGGATGTCTTATCGGGGTTATCATTTGCACAAGCAAATTTAAGGATTTTGATAGGTTGGAAATCATATACAGGAGAAATGAGAATAGGTGTGATAGTGCAAAGAATACGGTCGAAGACCATAGGCTTGAAAATTTGATGTCATGAGAGTTCTGAAATGAGAGGTCGCATACCTCATAACTGATGGTTTGCCGAGTAGGATTTCCCCAGGGCTTCCATACACTATGAATTACATTTACGTGTGCACCCGTAAAGGTAATTTACCTTGTATGGTCACGCTGGTTCCTCTTACTTCAGCTACCAGGTTCGATGGGGTAGTAGGTGGTTTCCGAGGGGTAAGTATCAAAAATGTGGTCATTAAATCAAAGGTAACTGACTGGGATCTGCCAAGGAGACAAGTTCTGAGAATAACAACTAATCTAGCTTAAAGTTTATCGTAGGTACGATTTGGTAAGGAAGTGGTTCAGTAGGAGTATGGACAGGGCATGCTATAATGCCCCTAAGTTAACCTAATGATATAGAGTATTTATTGACCGACTCGATCACGTATCCGTTATGCACAGACGTGTTTATATATATACAAAGAGAATATCATGGTATTCTTAGTCATCACATGCCTGATTTCATTTATGTTATTAAAGTCACATTCACCTGAATTATCACACAACAACTATGCAATTTAAAATGCGAGGTCTAAAATAACCAAGGAAAAAGGGTGTCAACATTTTAAGGTAACAAAGGCAGTTACAAGTATCCTATGAGAAATCATCTGATTCTATACAGTGCTGCCCTATACAAGGCTAAACAGTGTTCTTTACTAACGCACTACGATAAAGGTGCTCTCGGTGTGTGTTAATGGGTGTCCTGCCCGAATAGAATCTACTACGACTCCTATTTATGTTATAAGAGAGTATGATCAGTTAAGCTAAGGATATGCTGGATCATTGTCTTAGAGTCTAAATTACCATGATCTAGGCCTAAAAGTAAACCTACCAAGGTTGTTAAGAATAAAAATGTTGCTAAGGGTTAAACAAGTCCTTGAAGATATCAGGATCCTAAACAATGGATTTTGCCCTATTCGTGAAGCTAGTGCATAACTACAAGCACTTACGATTAATCATTCAAGTTTGCTGATGTAATCAAGTAAAAGATGGTGAACTATTTAACTCATTTATACTACAATTTAACTATGTTATGGTTTCTATGAACCATCAAGCTAACATCTAACAATCGATTAATCATTCAAGTTTGCTGATGTAATCAAGTAAAAGATGGTGAACTATTTAACTCATTTATACTACAATTTAACTATGTTATGGTTTCTATTCGTGAAGCTAGTGCATAACTACAAGCACTTACGATTAATCATTCAAGTTTGCTGATGTAATCAAGTAAAAGATGGTGAACTATTTAACTCATTTATACTACAATTTAACTATGTTATGGTTTCTATGAACCATCAAGCTAACATCTAACAATCGATTATTTTTCACGTTTCCCTGATTTCTATGAACCATTTAGCCATCGTTTATCATTCATTTAACATGATTATGGTTCCCATAAACCATTTAGTTAACGAATTACATTTATTGGTAACTATGGTTCTTATGAACCCATTTATTAATTCAATAACGTAATTGCTCATGTTTATGGTCCCTTTGAACCATTGCTAATCGATTAATGTTTACCTACAAGATTCAACATTTCACATCAATAATGCCACAATGTAATCTTGTTTCAATTCATCATCGATTATTTAGAGCTTAAATCTAATTATTAGACTTCATATATTTATTCATCTTTACAACTTGTCGCAACGGGCAAGTTTATTGCTTTTCTAGTCTGTTTGCATTTCATGATGCTATAGCAACTATGAAGCATAAATAAAGTATGTAACATATCATAGATGTTACCTTATGAGCTTTAACCATTACTGCCCGGTTACCGCTTATAATTAAGGTTCTAGTGACCATGTCACAACCTTAGTGTCATCGCAATCTGTGTATATATAGCCTTCTTTCTCGGGTTTACCCTGACGATAATCCTAGTCGGAATCTCGCCCCGCAGCCCTCCTGCTAATTGTGTCCTTGCACAGGCTAGCTGTACCTACACATACTAAGTAGTATTACAATATTTGCAAGTGTTTTAGCATATCACTTGTCGTTTACATTTCACATTCAATAATGTAGTACATTTTTATTAGATGGTTCTTATGACTCTAAAAGCCATTTATACCATCCTTTAACCCTTTTCAGGATTACATTTTGACGTGTCGTCATTTGACCCATTCTTGGCTTGTATACTAGCCTTTAACACTTATCACATCAATTATGATTCCTTTAAATCATTTGCACATCAGTATACACGTTTTAATCAAGCCATGGCTCCTAAGAGTCATTTAGCTATTTCATATCAATATGACGTTTAGCAAAACCTTATCCGTCTTACCTTATCGCTATTGTCACAATTCCTATGAATTGTTTATCATCCAGTTACCCATTAATCTGTGGTTATGGTTACTATGAACCATTTATTGTTCATTTGACACGTTGGCATATTAACATATTTTTGTGTTGCTATGGTTCTTTTGAACCATTTAGCTAGCAATCAACAAATAATCATCATTATGATCCCTAAGGATCATTTCTAAACAATTTAACATATCGACATGGTTATTACTAACCATTAATCGATCACATAACATTTTAGCATGTAGTTATGGTTCTTACGAACAATTACTTGTTCATATTACATTCTAACATTTATTTGGAAAATTTTGAGGATACTTACTTGCATAGCAATCCTCTGTGCATCTTCTGGAACGGTCGCTTACAGCGTCCTCCCTACTTCACAATCATCTATGCTTGTGGGTCTCACCCAAGATGTTGGGTCGATCACCCACCTAATAGCTTCAATTCCCTATTAGTTATACAAAACTTACACGGGAATAAACATGACTCAACAACATGAGTTTTACTGCGTTTAACAAGGTTACTTCTTACCTTTTGTTAAACGCTAGTCATTTCATACGGTTACGGGTTTGCTAGCATATGCAATAACCCGTTTCTCCCTATTACATTTTACATTTCATATTTTTAATCAATTCTAGACTTGGGTTCACCCGAGTCACTTTAAAGTTAATCGCATTATATAAATTCGATATCTTTTAACCATTTATGTCATCGCATAATAAACATGATTCAATCGCCTTAACGGTTTTGTCAATTAAAACATATGACCATTTCGACTCATTGGTTCCATGGTTATTCGTTAATCTTTCATTTATGACCATTCCATATAAGGATTAACCTTTGTACATCCAAAGATGTCCCAAATGTAACCTTGTTTCAATTTATTGGCTTTACGACCCCCTCTTGGGTTGTTCTTCACCAATTACCACATTCGTTATGTTGGTTTCACGGCTCCTACAGAGTCGTTCTTCACTAATTTCCATTTATTATATTGGTTTCACGGCTCCTACAAAGTCTTTCTTCACCAATTTCCATTTATTATATATATTGGTTTCACGGCTCCTACAGAGTCGTTCTTCACTAATTTCCTCATTCATTTCAAATTCTGATTTATGACCTCATGGGTCCACCCTCTTAATTTGACTTGATTTAGACACATTTGTATGTATTACTATTTATCAAAGTGTAACCCAGGTTGGGTAGTCCCACCTAGTTGTACCTTAGCACCTGCCCATTATGCATTCGAGTCCTAGCCCAATGCATTTTGGGGTCGTATGTGTCATCATCCATCCACTTGCTTAGGTACAATTTTTCCTGCAAAATTAACATGTCACTTATGACCACCTTTAGGATTTTCCTTACCTATAGCAAGGTAACCCCACATGAACATAAATATCCATGTGTTTCAAGATATAACAATACCTAAATATATGTCACAATGCTATTTTGTTACATTAACAAATTTCTATTCAAGATACAACATTGCCTAATTATTTGTCGCAATGCTATCTTGTTACCTTGAGAAATATTCATCTCATTTATGATCTATGGTTCCAATGAACCATTTAAGATCAAATACCACACGATACATGGTGGTGGCTCCCTAGAACTCTCTTCACCCATTGTATCATGCTTATCAATTATATAGTTCTTACATGGCAAAAACATGATCCTAATATAATAGGATTCAATAATACTTATCAATTCAAATTCCTTGCCCTTGGCAAGGTTTTCTAGTTTTATTGGTCATAGCCAATATTCTCCCGCAGGTTTATACGAGGTTTATAGCCTTAGCATTACCCCGTTTCTACCTGGGATACTTCACTCACGCATACATTATATTGGTCGTGGCCAATATCCTCCCACAGGTTTATACGAGGTTTATAGCCTTAGCATTACCCCGTTTCTACCTGGGATACTTCACTCACGCATACATTATATTGGTCGTGGCCAATATCCTCCCACAGGTTTATACGAGTTTTATAGCCTTAGCATTACCCCGTTTCTACCTGGGATACTTCACTCACGCATACATTATATTGGTCGTGGCCAATATCCTCCCACAGGTTTATACGAGGTTTCTAGCCTTAGCATTACCACGTTTCTAGCTGGGACACTTCACTCACGCACTTCCCGGTTCAGGTGTGAAAACACCTCCCCGTGCGTTTCCCGAGTGATAACTAATAACTTTGCCTTTAGGCATATAGGAACTATCATTCCTATTAAACACAAATATCAACAATCAATTTATGGTTATGTACCTAACCTAGACGCTTCATCAAACTTGAACCGATCACTTTTCCCGTTCCCCTGAGCTCAAGGTTTGAGTTCAAGTACTCCCCAAGTACTTAATTTTCTCAAACCATGGCTCTGATACCAAATTGTAACACCCACGTACAATTTGATGTCAAACATAACATTTTATAACATTAAAGGTTGGTCCCAGAAAATTTCTTTACAAAACATATGATTTGTAATCATAAGATGCTACCTAGTGGTTTTTCATTTACAATATAGCAATACTGAGTTTGACATCCAAAAGTGATAACTAACTTAATTCTTTAGTTCCAATCATCAAAATTCATGACGTGTTAATCCTTCTTGTGGTGATCGGTTCTTCGCACACTTGATGAGCATCCTCTCTACACTTTGGCCTTACCTGCAACATACTCACTTTCAATAGTGAGCTTCTATTGCATAACCATTTATTATAATATCAAATAATGAAGAAAAACAATAAAAATTTGGTTTTTCATTCTGGGGCGGTACGCCCAAAATGAATCATTTCTGGGCGGTACGCGCTGGACCATTTTTGACAGAATATTGGCTATTTTCGACCAGTTCCATACTTAGCCAAATTTTTGGCCTTCTTACCCAGTTTTGCCCAGATTTTTCCAACCCAGTTTTCCTACCTTATATCAAGTGTTTCAACACTTATAAATTACTTCTAAAACATGTTTTTAGGCTCATAAACATACCTTGATCGAATTCAAGTCATGATTTGCACTAACGGGACTCTACGACCCGTTTGCCCCATTAAGGGGTATCTTTGTGGCAACCTCAAAGATTACCATCCAGAATTGACCCAACACATATGTTTTATAACCATGAACATAAATGCAAGCAATATGACCTCATAACGTTTGTATGCATACACCCAACTAGTAATACGTTTTCGTTATGTGTCTAGCTTAGCACATTACTAATACACTAAGTTTTGACACAATTTATATAATTTCATTCTACTTGTCATTGGTTCACCTAATCATTTTAGTTGATATCCGAATGACCCGTGTTTCTTATTTGACCCGTTAAGACGGGTCCTTGCCTTTGGTTTACCCCAATGCCTAGTTGACCACATATAAGCCTCAGAATCTATGGTTCTATAACCATTTGTGATTCCTTTTCTCTTGTTACTTGGCATAGGCTCTATAAGCCTATTTCCGCCCATTGTAACTTTCATTCGTTATATGATTCCTCCGAATCTTTCCTAGGGTCAAGTTTGGTCATTGGAGAACCTTTTGGCATTGGGCTTCACGGTTCCTAGAACCATTCGTCACCCGTATGCATAATTCATAGCTTGTTCCATTTATATGTAATTACACATTTACATTGTATCTATTACATGTAACATAAATAGTGTTACCTCGCGAATTAGAGCCTCCAACTCCACTTGCGCCGGAATTGCTTCCTTGATCACCTTGATTGCCTAATGGGTCACCAACTATGTTAGGACCTTAATCATAGTAGCATATTACCATATTCTCAATAACATGATTTTTATGCTACACATGCACATTTACAATCTCACATAGTTGGTAATCAAGCATATTCACCAAGTTTGCACCTAGCTTCATGTATTTATTAACATCAACATGCTAACTAGAGGCATACATTAACCACGCTAGCTAATGCACCTAATATCATCAAGTTGGTTCCGTCTTTGTGTACTTATAGTTCCCTATGAACATCCAACATCAATAGAAGCAATTTAGGTGCATTTACCACATTCTAACTCTTTTAGTCATTTTATCAAACACCTTGTGTGCGTATATTTATACACACATATAACCCAACTCTTTGAACCTCCTACTTGTCCATTTATCAAGGTTTAGGTGAAGTCACCTCTAACCTATCTTTAATTCATCAAATACTAGCACATTCATGCAAGGAATACACCAAAGCAACCAATTTTCACTACCTTCTAGTGTAGTCATCTTACATGGGGGTTCAAGAAGAATGATTTGGTGATTACCTCACCAATTACTAGTCAAATATTGAAATCTAAGCAACACATGATGCTCCTATCATCACAATAACATCTAATCATCCCCAGAGTTTGGATTCTAGACCCAAATTTTCGAACCCTAGACATGCATGGATCATAGAGATTACTTACTTGACACCCAAATGATGGTTGTTGATGCTAGAACACCTCAAATACAAGATTATGGGTTTAGAATCGCAGCTAGGGGCCTCAAATTTGCAGAATTTTAGATGAAGAGAGTGGAATGAGGGTGGGGATCGGTCTCCAGGTCGTGACTTCAACCTCCCCTCCTCTCCTTCTCTATTTTGACTAAACAATTTTATAAATTTACAATTCTGGCCCCTTAAGATTAAACCTTGTTTTATTTTTAACCAAAACATAAATGTTACCCATTTAACCCCATATCTACACATGAAAGTGATTTCTAAAACATAAGGGGTTATCTTAACTACGGAAATTTTTATTGACTAGACGTTAACGGGAAGTTTTGATTTATTAAAAATTTGGTATGTTACACAAATCTCTGAAAAGACACAAACTACAAACTAAATGACACCTAATCTACAACAACAATAAGATCTACATCATGAATGTTAAAAAAAAGGAAAAGGTCTAAGGGATGTTAGTAAAAAATTATAATCAAACATGGAATTTGAATAGGCAACAATCCAGTACCTAAGAAATAGATATCACAAACGTATGTCATGTTGAACCAACATCATCCAAATCTCTTCTTCTGAAACCTCAAGCCTGAACCATCAAAAATTAACTTATAATCATCACGTTTAGTCTTAGGAAAATGAAAATAGAGGATATACTAACAACACTAAGCATATACCACCATCATACAAACAAATCACCCGTAAAGAAACCTTAGTTTTCTTGGATGAATCACATAAAATAAACTGTGAAGCAACACAAAAGACTTCAGATATAGAAACTGATAATCACATAAGTTTAAAGAACATGCCATGTTGAAACCTTACTTTTAACAACTTAATTAGTCAGTCAGACAACCTGCGATGGTTTAAGGATTACAAATTTTCCCTCAATTAAATAGGAACCCTAATTAACCCATATATCAAGGGACAAAGGTTGAATGAAATCATGGAATAACTTACACTCATCATACGAAAACATAAGATTAGAGATTGCTTATCATTACCAGATCTTAAAAAAAGTGGAAGCAAACTGCATCGGTGCATAGGCGATAGAAGAGAAAGGGGGAAGTAGAGAACAACAAAAGAAGATTACATCAACACCCACGCTAGGTTGGAATTTGATTGCAAAACCCTAAACTGAAGAAATCAACTTGCATGTGTTTTCATCCTTGATTTCTGATTCTTTATCACACACTGGATAGCGGCGTCCTCTATCACCCTAATCTCAAAGTAATCGAAACACCAATTATTAAAGACTGAAAGACAGACGATGAAGGAATTATAAGGTTAGGAATAAACCTTCAGAGGGAAATTGTGAAAGGCATAGATGCTTTTGAAGAAAAAAGATCCGACTGAAGATAAAGTTCGTCGATGATGAGTAGCGGTAGCTATTGAGGCTAGAAAGGGGATAAATTGCCACATACGTAATGAGGATGTTACTCCAAATCGTGTAAAAAGCAGGCACAAAAAAAAATTTAAGTTTCGAACACGAGTCCTCGAAAATACAACACCATAGACTTACCACTTGTCCAGATCTACAATATTGAAATAATGTATTAAAGATCGTATATAATATATGGGAAAGTCAACAGGGGAAGCACACACACAGGCGTGTTCCGATGTTGACTCTCTCAATAATATATAGGTAATTACTTTAATTAAATCAGAGTACGGAAGCGTAAATATATCTAAAATATATTAAATAAAACAAACGCGAAAAACCAAATGACAACAACAAGATCTAATCGACCAACACACAAACACTAGTTATATATATATATATATATATATATATATATATAAATCGATGTATATATGTATATATAAATCGATGTATATATGTATATTTATTTAAATCATTATTTAAATATTTAAATTAAATAAGTCGTGATAAATAAATATAACGATTTATCTAATTATCATAACCAATATTATGATATTGATCTAAACCAAAAGTGTTTAGATCTTGAACGGTCGGTTCGTGTCGGAAAACTGTTCGAGACACCGAGGTTCAACGAGACAAGCGCTAGGGTTGCGAAAAGTTATCGGAGAAGCAAGCTCGGGGTTAGGTTCAAAACCTTAGCAGAAAAGTGCACCAAGAATTAGTCCCGGAAACCGGCGGTTGAAACTGCGGTGGCGCGGCGGTGATGCGGGGGCGGGACAAGGGTGGTGCGACGGTGGCAGCGAAGGTGGTGCAAGGCAGCGGCGGTGCAGCGGTAGTCAGCCGGACTGAGCAGCAGCGTTGGGGTGATCGGCGGTGGTCTTTAGATGGATCGCGGTGGCGACTAAACGATCGTCGGCGGTGGCTTGCAATGGCGATTCGCCGGGAAAATAGGTTGCGGTTGCCGGCGGTATGGTGGCCAGCGGTTGTCGCAGGGGGAGAGGGGAGAGAGCCGAAAATTTCAAGGGGATTGGGAGAGATTTTAGTGCAACAATTTACATTAATCTGACTTCCTATTTATAAGCCCCATAAACCAGTTGTGGATAAACCTCAATTGGTTTATTTAATAATTTCTAAGGCTTATCCCATTATCTCTTGGTCAGTTGTAGATAAACTACAACTGATTTAAACCTCTCA
>JBCNJP010001949.1:0-34032 GCA_039602395.1 Deinandra increscens subsp. villosa | reverse complement strand
TAACTCATCGGACTTTGTCTGCGTGTGCGGGAGCACTGACCTTATTGTTTTTAGGTTATACGATTTCAGTTTTTCTTTATTTTCTTATTTTGTTAAATCCGAGGCCTTATCTGCGTACCGAAAAATTGATCTTAAGGTAGACGATTTAACGTTCTTATTTCTTTTTGCATGGAACACAGTTGACTATATCATTAATACAATCACTATGTGTTAAATCACAAGTGAAATCATAAAACGTGATAATCAAAACATATCTGAATATGTCTGATAGTGTGGGGTACACTGGTCAAAGCAAATCTAATCAATACCTTAACATATCCAGATGTTATGAGTATGGTTATGCCTGAGTTTAAAGTTGGACAAACTGTATCCGCAATCGATATGGCTTGTGTGCTACAATAATCAAAATTAAAGTGTAGTTCAGCATGTTATGTCCAATTTGATCCTAAGTGGTGATCTTTCTTATAAAAGACAAACAATAGTGTCTCGTTCTGTATTGCATTTACTTTTCATATCCGAAAATACCAAAAAGATTTTAAGTGTGTTTTGATATAAAGTTTCTAAAAATCAAAAAGATTTTATTTCTAATTTCTTTTCGATTAAACAACACGGAATACAATTCAAATTTCAAAACTTGACTATCTTAGAGTCAAGTATTCAAGATTAGACTAACCGTCAAGTTGATGGAGAATTTGATTGAAGATACAAGTTTATATGAATATTGTACTGCACACGTCGAGGGGGAGTTTGTTATTGCATTATTCTTGTCACACCCCCAATTTCCACTAACGGAGTATAACCGTGTAGGGTGTGAACCAGACCAGGATCCAAGACTTTAGTTACAACCAAGCCATAACAGTAAATAAAATAAAGATAAGGGACTTTTAAATAAAGTGAAGGAAAGTTTGTTTTACGAATACATAAGTCAGTTTAGAAATTCAGCGGAAGCATATTTAGTGTTTGCAAGATTGATATACAAAAGGCATGTTCAAAGTGTTTTGAAATATGAATTTCCCAAAATGTTTGCATTGGAGAGTACTGCCGCCAC
This sequence comes from Deinandra increscens subsp. villosa, assembly GCA_039602395.1. Taxonomy (NCBI): domain Eukaryota; kingdom Viridiplantae; phylum Streptophyta; class Magnoliopsida; order Asterales; family Asteraceae; genus Deinandra; species Deinandra increscens. The sequence goes on along the minus strand of JBCNJP010001949.1, from coordinate 32,984 downwards.
TCGTGCCATCCATGAATCCACCTAACGACCTGAAAAGTAATCAACAATCAAGTGTCAGCAAAAAGGGCTGGTGAGTTCACTAAAACAGTCTACACAACACCATGTAGACCAAAAATGCATACGAATCGTAAAGCAATAAATTCGTAACCTAGAAATGCAAGTATTATCCGTATCATTAGGTAGCTAGCCTATGCTTATGCTCCTCTGAATGTTCGCAACCAAAGCTGACAATGTAATGATAGGTATTAACCTATGTGGTTTGCCTTCCCCGTATCTTCCCCGATCACGGTAGTCTTAGGCTAATATTGTTCTCAGTCCGACCGCCAGTCGGGAGGGTGCATCCTGTGCACCGCTGAGCGGGGGTGTCAATCCCCAGTAGATCTACTCAACATTACCTCGCTATTCTATATTAATGGTCCGATAAGTAAGGACTATTGTTTATAAAGCAATTCAGTGAACATGTGATATAAGTGGGATAATTACTCAAGTAAAGAAATACCTTTACCGTGTGTTGCCATCCCTTACCGGACGCAACTATAACAGTAAGTGAAACTCACCTTAGGGTGCACTGGTACGCGGCACTTGGCTTTAGAGATTGGCTATGAATGACCTATTTTGGGTAAATATGGTCTAACCGAATTAGAGGTTGTCTATAAGACAAAAATAGCATATAGGCATCTAAACATGTTTCATGCATTCATACAAGTCATACAATGCACATAGAAGTCCCAACTTGGGAGCAAAACAAGTAATTGCAACTTAGGTCAAAGTTGACCCAGAAAAGTCAAACATTAAGCACCTATCTAGTGACATAGGTAAAATCAACAATACTTGGAATTAACTCTTTAAATTTTACAGGCATGTAGTACATATCAAATAGGACTTGTAGCAAAAAGAATCAAGTAAAAAGGTTTAGAAATGAGAAAGTTATGCATGTCGGAAGTTAGCATTTTCATCATTTAGCAAACTAGTCAAAGTAAACATAAAAATTGCATAACTCATTCAATACTTGGAATTTTTGCACTAAAACTTCCAGATCATACACTTATCATATAAACATCATTTACCAATAGCAAACTCGTCAATAGAACAAGATTAGCATGCTCAACAAAAATCAAAAGTCTACTTTTTGAAGAAAAAGACAGCTTTGAGTACCCAACTTGCAGCAGTGTTTTGAGTGACCAAACGGACGTTTTAGAAAGTGTGCGAGTAGCCGTTGGAAAGCTAAGACATCCTACTTTACTAGGGAAAAAGAATCAATCAATTTCGAGCAAAATTGAGAGAGTTATGGCTGCTGCAAGTTGACCAAAATTTCTGGTCAAAGCTGTTAGAATTTTTGAGTTTGTAAAAATTTAGGATTTCAATTCTATGCTAACATTTGCTCCATTCAACACTTACTAACAAGTTTATAACCACAATAACATGTAATTTCTGTCATGAACAAGATCATATCATAATCATAGCAAAATCTCATCAAGTAACTAGCATACAAGGGCAAAAACGTCCAAATTTCATAACCAACACCCAATATTCATACATGAACATTCATAGCTGATTTTAACTCAGTTTCCAGCCCTAAACCCGAACCCAAATCTGTCCCCAATTAAACATATAGCACATCTCAACTTGACACATGAATTAAGAGCATAATAGCTCACCATTTAGCATAAGAACACCATAGAACACACATGCAACAACAAATTTCAGATTTGGAGTTTTAGGGTTTTTACAAACCTTGAAGAAAACGAGAAATGGAGGAGGATGAGATGGAGAAGAAGCTTCCTTTAGCGTCCTTGAGCCTTGGGGAAGCTTGGAACCTTGAATCCTTGCTTGATTTGAGGGTGGAGGTCGAAATTTTGAAGTATGTGTGTGTGTGGGTTTGGATCCGTACGCAAGGAGAGGGAGGAGGGGGATATGAACGTGAAATGGGGGTGGGGAGGAGTTTTGTGCAGATTCTTTTAGTTTTAAAAGTTACACATTTGGTCCCTCAACTTCATTTTTAAACATAGCAAGCACAAAACTCAATTAGGTGGGTTTTAACTAAAAACTTGTCAAGTAAAAATTCTACAAATGTTTCTAATTGTTTTAAACTCATTTAACATGTAAGATTTAGTCGGGTTACATAAATTTAACATTTAGACATAAATTCCAATTTACGCACGAAGTCCGGTTTTTACCCGAAAACGCGAAATTTTCAAATAACCCAAAATGTCACGAAACGAATTCACAAAACAAGTTACTAACAACAATTAGCACATGGACATGAACAATATACATTTGAATCAAATAACGGGTCTCGGGTTCGCTAACGGAACTAACGGAACTAACGGAAAAAGTTAACGGAGAATTTGACGGTTGTCACAGCAATCCCAAGTTTAAAGAATTTTCGTCCCGAAAATTGTCGTAGTGCTAAAGGTGCGTTGGCCAATTGATTAGGATTAAGTAGAACGGAAAACAAGAAAATTTTTGGTTGTCACATCGCATGGTTAGTTTTAGCAAATGTGACGGCGACGCCACATCTGAGATTGAAATATTTACTATGACGAAGTGACCATATGTCCGAGTAGTCTTCAGCTATAGTATCCAATGAGATAACAGAGGGTATTGTGTCAAATGACACGGTAGAGGCAAGAAGTGTTGCTAAAAGGTTTGAACGTTAACGTATCTGGAGGGTGGATTGGGTGGTTCTTACTGATCGCAGAAAAAGTATAGGCAGATGACGCTGTAAGGTATCGTAGTATCAATAGCATCGCGAGTGAGCACGCTAATCTCATAAAGAAGTGCCCCGGTGACAATTTAGGCGTACGCGAGGTTAACGAGTCGTGGTGTGTCAGAAATGCGATAACTAGAGGTCCAATTTGAAATATATTACGAGGAGTATGGAGCTGGGACGAGTAAACGTTGGTAAGGTCCTGGAAAAAGTCACGGGGTTGCTCCAAAGAACATGTGATTTGTCTTTTAAAATATAAAACTTCAGTTGTTAAAACGTTGTTGTTCATTTAGGTCGAAATCTTTATTTGACAAAATTTATATCAGGATAGTTCCTATTAATTTAGAGAGTTGGAATAAAAACAATAAGTTTCATTTGATTAAACTGTATGAGGGACATGCGAAAATTCAATGAAAGTAACACAAATTTTTCTTTATTGCTGGCACTCTCCCATTAAATGGTTTTTCTTGAATTAAGGTTTTTGTCTATGATGATTTCAAGGTAAATCTGTGGTTCAGCACTGATCCCACCTTCGACATGCCGACAGTGCTTATGTATAGGGTGTACCGCAGCTAACCCACCACACTACCAGCACGTTGAGGGTGCACCAGTTTCCTTGCCATTCCTGGCTATTTGACAAATCTAGTTAGATAACATACTTGAAAATAAGGTTTTCTTTAGGTTGTTTCCCGGTGCTTTTGAGTTGAATGGGAGAGAAAATTTTGAAACTATGCAATTATGTGAAAAATTTAAATTTTGCGACACAAAGGTTTTTCCATGTTTTCGGTCGGTGGGCGTCTTCACCAATGGCGGGGATTATCAAGAGTTTAGCGGAGAGTTTCTGAAAAGGATTCAAAGATAAGGTAGTCTTTCACGTTTGGGTTTAGAGTGAGATTCGCCAACACGGGATATGTCGTTACGCGTATACCCTTCGGTAAAGATCCAAAATAAGAGTGACGTTCTAATGGATGAAAGGTCCTTTGTAGAAGCATGAATGGTATCAGTAGGGGAATACGGACTCAGAATGAAAGGCGAGGTAGCTTGTGCAGGGTAGTTGGAACTGCACATTTTGAAGAGAGTCGTCCGGCATAATTGATGCGGGTCTGGAGATAAACGATTTGGGTTGACCGATATCAATGTGGTTGTGTCGACGGTGGTACCGTACAGAAAAATTTGAACACCAATTTACATTAGTCCTCCAGAGTAAGTAAAAGTGAAAACGTGTAGTAAGAGTGGGATTCCGAAATATTAGGTGCTGACGAGTTCAGGTACTACCTGGATTTCAATGAGTAAGCGACGAATCGAGTGTTTGAAGATAAGGTAGTGTCACACCCCCAAAAATCCCACGCGCGACAACGCGCCGCAGGGAGCGTGACAAACCAGGATCGAACACATTAGCCATACGAACAGTCTATATGCAGTGTAAAAGTAAAACCAGAGTAAATGCGGTTATTAAATGCGGAAGCGTAAACGACAAAGTTGTAATAATTGTTCAAGCGCCAAAACATGCGCAAACTTAAAGTTAATAAGTTTGATAAATAAATAAGTCTATGATGCATGCATGGTAATAGTAATCCTTATGTGGTGCATCCTAGCTCGTGGCAGACAATCCAGTTTAGCGACCTGAGATATAACATGCTAAAGTGTCAACACAATGGTTGGTGAGTTCACAGGTTTATCAGTTCAATAACATTACAAGTTCAGTTTAAGATTGACCGTTCAATAACGTCAAGTTGTAAGAGCATAATCACTAGTATATATCAAATAGCTAGCTAGGCTATATACATGAAACTTCGCACGTTGATGGTCACCGAAGCTAACAGTTGTTTACAGTTTGCCTTGTTGTGTTTAGGACGAATATAACACCCGTTCGATATCCAATCGTGTCAGAGCGACTGACCCGGGTGGGGTTTGTCAGACCCAGTAGTACTACAATATATTTCCCGCTATCATCATTAATACTAACGGTACCATAAGAAGGACTTTGTTGTATAGTGTGCTACAAGTACTTCAAGTGATATATAAAAGTCTAATTATCTCAGTTGTGTAAATCATGCATGTTAATCTCCCCCAAAAGGATTAAAACAGTAAAATGGGGCCGTGAAACTCACCTTAGGTTGCTCGGCAAGGTTTCCAGTCAAACAGTTAATTCAAGTAGCAAGAACGAGTCTTGTGCAAGCAATCAATCACCTAACGAGCATACGAGTATAAGTGTGTGTTCTAAACTATTAACTCTAACGTAAACGATAAAAACGAGGAATCGTGAAGTCCGGAATAAGTCGAGGATGGCACGTGTGCCAAATCCGAGCGAATATCGAAATAACGCGAGAAAATCCAATATATATCTTTAATATATATTTTCTAAGTAAATACATATATATTATATATATTTAAATAAATGTTCAGGTGACATTAATAATAAATATATAGTATTTATATTTAAACTGAACATGTTATGACGTTAATAACAAATTACAAAATGAGATACATATTTATAAAATTTCATCTAAAGGTATCTAATCGTTTCAATACCCAATGACATATGTATAAATATTAAACTACACGAAAATATATTTAATTTACCCTTTTATGTAACACCATAATTCTTGAGTTTAAGAAAATAAATACATAATATACATATATATATATATAATATATATATATATTTATATTTACATATGGTTTTATTAAAATTTATGTTTGGGTTCAAAACATCTAAATTCACGGGTCTAATAGTCAATATACATTTTTACAGGTTCCAACATTCATGAGAATCCAATTTATATGAGTTTTGGTTGTGTAAATGCATTGCATCAAAAATTAAAAACAAAATCAGAAATATGAAGGTCGCAGGGGTCGAACCCGCGACCTCTCGCACACCACAGAGCAGCCCGACCACTCGCCCAGCGGGTCTGTTTGTGCTATGGTCCAGATCCAATTCATTTTATTCATACACAGCGCCCAGAAAACCAAATCCGGAAAATAGGGAAATAAAAATGGTGAGGCCGGGACTCGAACCCGCGCCTCCAGCGTACAAAACTCGCGACCGAACCAGTAGGCCAGATTGGCGTCTGTTATTAATGCCGACTTTCAATTCATTTAACATGTTGCCTGTGCATGTCATCTTCTTCATACAAGGATTCCGGTGATCGGAACCCTAGCTCCGGTCACCGGAAAATCGTGAAACACAAATAAAACATGTAAAAATGTGCGACTAATACTTAGGAATCGTTACCTTGGATCGAAAATGAGATGCGAAGTGATTTGGAAGCCGAAAATAAACCCGAAGCGTAACCGCGAACACCGAGCGTGGTCGCAGTTTGAACTTCTGATTGCACCGAGTTGTTCGTAAGGGTCTTGCGATCGTTGTGGTGATCGAACAGTGATGTAACAGTGAGGGACAGTGGTGGTTTTGGTGAGTTTTCTTCTTGGAGGATTGAGTCGCCGGTAAAGAAAAAAAAATGACGGGAGAGGCAGAGAGTTTGCGAAAGAGAGACTTGAAAGTGTGTATGATTGTGACGAGCTATATCATTGAATCAGTAGTAAAGGTGGATTGAAACAGGCGAGTAATTGCCGATGATCGGTCTCTTGAAACCGATCATTGAATCGGTCGTAACTCACAATTCAATTTGTGACAATGGGTTATTGACACAAACAGTCCCTCAAGAATTTACGAAGGGTGGTTTCATAGTTTAAGTAATTACAGGAATAACCCTCCATCTTTTATCAATAAATAAGGTTTAGGAATTTGCATAAAGGGTCCCCCAAGTATAAGAGTGCTAACGGATCGCTAACGGAGGTTAACGAAGGAACAAATAAACGACGAATATACGAGGAACGTCAAAAATATATAAATCGTATAACGTTAGTAGGAAAATATAAACCTCTTTTTAGTAAAATAATTTATGGAGTATAACTCCACAATCATTTAAAGTCACATAAAATCATAACATATATATTTAAATCATACATAACTTTATTACTAATAACTTGTAATTAAACCCTTTAATTACATAAAATTACAAATATCATTTAATCATATATATATATATATATACTTATATGTTTTAATTCCACATAAAACCATAGGATTTCAAACGTTTAATTTTTCCGTGCATGCTCGTAGTGATTGATCACACAAAACCCTAATTTGCTAAAGTAAACCAGTCAACACAGTTAAGCACATAAATGTTCACACAACATTTAATACGTTTCACGTTCAGTTAATGTCGGGAAAATGACCTGAAAAGTCGGATTGTCACAGGTAGATCGTACGGGTTCGAGAAGTAACCTACATCGTTCCGTTGGGCGAAACTGTATTCGGAGAGAGGTATAGAGTGTTTAAATTCGTGACGAGATTAACAGTCGAAAGAGGAGAACTTCATAAGATTTTCCTACCGAAAGGTTGGTTCCAAAGGTTGAGGTGTAATTGCCCATTGAAGAGGTTTGGGTTTTCATCAGATGAGAGTTTATGGAGTTGTTGTACAATCGAGAGAGCTTGAAAGAGGGTCATAGTAATTAATGTCATAGGGGTAAAGTTAGGATTGCAGATAAATTAGGATCAGTGAAGAGTTTAACCACGGCTGGCTCGCAGTGAGGGAAGATCTGATCGTCGGATGGTGTGAGTGATGGGATGTCTTACCGGGGTTTTCATTTGCACAAACAATTTCAAAGGATTTCGATAGGCTGGTAATCATATATAGGAGAAATGAGAATAGGTGTGATAGCGAAATGAATATAGTTGAGAACCATAAGCTTGAAAATTGAGGTCACGAGAGTTTTGAAAGGAAAGATCGCACTCCTCATAACTGATGGTTTGCCGAGTAGGATTTCCCCAGGGCTTCCATACACTGTATATTACATTTACGTGTGCACCCGTAACGGTAATTCACCTTGTATGGTCACGCTGGTTCTTCTTACTTTAGCTACCAGGTTTGGTGGGGTAGTATGTGGTTTCCAAGGGTAAGTATCAAGAATGTGGTCATTAAATCAAAAGTAACTGACTGGGATTTGCCAAGGAGACAAGTTCTGAGAATAACAGTTGATCTAGCTTAGAGTTTATCGTAGGTACAATTTGGTAAGAAAGCGGTTCGATAGGAGCATGGGTAGGGCATGCTAGAATGCCCCTAACTTAACTTAAAGATATAGAGTAGTTAACGTCCGACTCAGTCACGAATCAGTTATACACACATATATTTATATATATACAAAGAGAATATCATGCTATTCTTAGTCATCACATGCCTGATTTCATTTATGCTATTAAAGTCACATTCACACTGGATTATCATACAACAACTATGCAATTTAATATGCGAGGTCTAAAATGACCAAGGAAAAAGGGTCTCAACATTTTAAGGTAACAATTGCAGTTACAAGTATCTTATGAGAAATCATCTGATTCTATACAGTGCTGCCCTATACTACGAGGCTAAACAACGTTCTTTACTAACGCATTATGATAAAGGTACTCTCGGGGTGTGATAATGGGTGTCCTACCCGAATAGGATCTACTACGATTTCCTGTTTATGCTATAGGAGAGTATGACCAGTTAAGCTAAGGATATGTCGGATCATTGTCTTAGAGTCTGGATTACCATGGTCTAGGCCTAGTAGTATACCTACTAAGGTCGTTAAGAATAAATGGGTTAAACAAGTCCTTAAAGATATCAGGATCCTAAACAATGGATTTTGCCCTATTCGTGAAGCTAGTGTATGACTACCGGCACTTACAATTAATCACTTAAGTTTTGTTGACGTAACCAAGTAAAAAGGATGGTGAATACATGCTTAAAGGAAAATCTTCTCTGATTGCATCCTAGGAGGGTCTTACTCTAATAGGGTTCTTGATGGTCCTGGATACACTACATGAAGGGCAATGTGTATTCTAACATGTGGTACAAACAATTGCTACACCAATTCTTGTAAATTCTTCTAGGTATCCCGTTGAAGTTCGCTAAGAACTCTTTAAGTCCGCTAAGCACCATTCAAGTCCGCTAAGAATGGGATGAAGTCCGCTAGCTGGAAGTTCGCTAAGACAAATGGTCAAGTTCGCTAGGAGCTATTCTAGTCCGCTAAAGGCGCAATGAAGTTCGCTAGGAAGGAATTGTAACAAGTCTGCTAAGTTTCATACTTAGAAAAATTTCCTAACTCAAAAATTTCTAAGCCTCGGGAAAGAAAAATTCTTACTCTAATTCCATTCTTATTCTGACACAAGACAAGAAATCTTAAATGTGGATCATCTTCGGCACGCGGGGCAGTACTCTTGAGGAATGGGTTGTAACAAAATCTTTTCAAAACAGTTACAGTTCAGAAATCTTATTTTTAAAATGTTCTGGTTCGCTGTAACCAATGGCTCTGATACCAATCTGTCACACCCCCCAATTTCCACTAACGGAGTATAACCGTGTAGGGTGTGAACCAGACCAGGATCCAAGACTTTAGTTACAACCAAGCCATAACAGTAAATAAAATAAAGATAAGGGACTTTTAAATAAAGTGAAGGAAAGTTTGTTTTACGAATACATAAGTCAGTTTAGAAATTCAGCGGAAGCATATTTAGTGTTTGCAAGATTGATATACAAAAGGCATGTTCAAAGTGTTTTGAAATATGAATTTCCCAAAATGTTTGCATTGGAGAGTACTGCCGCCACTCGTGCCATCCATGAATCCACCTAACGACCTGAAAAGTAATCAACAATCAAGTGTCAGCAAAAAGGGCTGGTGAGTTCACTAAAACAGTCTACACAACACCATGTAGACCAAAAATGCATACGAATCGTAAAGCAATAAATTCGTAACCTAGAAATGCAAGTATTATCCGTATCATTAGGTAGCTAGCCTATGCTTATGCTCTTCTGAATGTTCGCAACCAAAGCTGACAATGTAATGATAGGTATTAACCTATGTGGTTTGCCTTCCCCGTATCTTCCCCGATCACGGTAGTCTTAGGCTAATATTGTTCTCAGTCCGACCGCCAGTCGGGAGGGTGCATCCTGTGCACCGCTGAGCGGGGGTGTCAATCCCCAGTAGATCTACTCAACATTACCTCGCTATTCTATATTAATGGTCCGATAAGTAAGGACTTTTGTTTATAAAGCAATTCAGTGAACATGTGATATAAGTGGGATAATTACTCAAGTAAAGAAATACCTTTACCGTGTGTTGCCATCCCTTACCGGACGCAACTATAACAGTAAGTGAAACTCACCTTAGGATGCACTGGTACGCGGCACTTGGCTTTAGAGATTGGCTATGAATGACCTATTTTGGGTAAATATGGTCTAACCGAATTAGAGGTTGTCTATAAGACAAAAATAGCATATAGGCATCTAAACATGTTTCATGCATTCATACAAGTCATACAATGCACATAGAAGTCCCAACTTGGGAGCAAAACAAGTAATTGCAACTTAGGTCAAAGTTGACCCAGAAAAGTCAAACATTAAGCACCTATCTAGTGACATAGGTAAAATCAACAATACTTGGAATTAACTCTTTAAATTTTACAGGCATGTAGTACATATCAAATAGGACTTGTAGCAAAAAGAATCAAGTAAAAAGGTTTAGAAATGAGAAAGTTATGCATGTCGGAAGTTAGCATTTTCATCATTTAGCAAACTAGTCAAAGTAAACATAAAAATTGCATAACTCATTCAATACTTGGAATTTTTGCACTAAAACTTCCAGATCATACACTTATCATATAAACATCATTTACCAATAGCAAACTCGTCAATAGAACAAGATTAGCATGCTCAACAAAAATCAAAAGTCTACTTTTTGCAGAAAAAGACAGCTTTGAGTACCCAACTTGCAGCAGTGTTTTGAGTGACCAAACGGACGTTTTAGAAAGTGTGCGAGTAGCCGTTGGAAAGCTAAGACATCCTACTTTACTAGGGAAAAAGAATCAATCAGTTTCGAGCAAAATTGAGAGAGTTATGGCTGCTGAAAGTTGACCAAAATTTCTGGTCAAAGCTGTTAGAATTTTTAAGTTTGTAAAAATTTAGGATTTCAATTCTATGCTAACATTTGCTCCATTCAACACTTACTAACAAGTTTATAACCACAATAACATGTAATTTCTGTCATGAACAAGATCATATCATAATCATAGCAAAATCTCATCAAGTAACTAGCATACAAGGGCAAAAACGTCCAAATTTCATAACCAACACCCAATATTCATACATGAACATTCATAGCTGATTTTAACTCAGTTTCCAGCCCTAAACCCGAACCCAAATCTGTCCCCAATTAAACATATAGCACATCTCAACTTGACACATGAATTAAGAGCATAATAGCTCACCATTTAGCATAAGAACACCATAGAACACACATGCAACAACAAATTTCAGATTTGGAGTTTTAGGGTTTTTACAAACCTTGAAGAAAACGAGAAATGGAGGAGGATGAGATGGAGAAGAAGCTTCCTTTAGCGTCCTTGAGCCTTGGGGAAGCTTGGAACCTTGAATCCTTGCTTGATTTGAGGGTGGAGGTCGAAATTTTGAAGTATGTGTGTGTGTGGGTTTGGATCCGTACGCAAGGAGAGGGAGGAGGGGGATATGAACGTGAAATGGGGGTGGGGAGGAGTTTTGTGCAGATTCTTTTAGTTTTAAAAGTTACACATTTGGTCCCTCAACTTCATTTTTAAACATAGCAAGCATAAAACTCAATTAGGTGGGTTTTAACTAAAAACTTGTCAAGTAAAAATTCTACAAATGTTTCTAATTGTTTTAAACTCATTTAACATGTAAGATTTAGTCGGGTTACATAAATTTAACATTTAGACATAAGTTCCAATTTACGCACGAAGTCCGGTTTTTACCCGAAAACGCGAAATTTTCAAATAACCCAAAATGTCACGAAACGAATTCACAAAACAAGTTACTAACAACAATTAGCACATGGACATGAACAATATACATTTGAATCAAATAACGGGTCTCGGGTTCGCTAACGGAACTAACGGAACTAACGGAAAAAGTTAACGGAGAATTTGACGGTTGTCACAATTCTGGTCGTCGTGTGAAGTATCAAGATCAAGTCAAAGCTTTAAATGTGTTTGTGTTCGAACTGACCCGAACTGCCAGTTCGGGTGCACACGAACTGACCCGAAGTGGCAGTTCGGGTGATGTCCAGTTCGCATTGTTTGTACAAGTATAAATAGCTTCGTCTTGTATAGTTTCAGCACTTTTCTGGTCAGATCTTGTGTGTGTAATCTATGTGTTTTCTCTCTGTGGTTATAATACAAAAGTCTTTGTATTTATATCTTGTGTTCACTCATTTACAACTCGGATTACATTGATTGTCATTGATCGAGTAGCCGATCCCCAGCTCACGAACTTTCATCTCTATCCCAAAGGGTAGCACGTAAGCTTCACTATTAAACCTCATCATGAGGCGCATCAAACGAGCTTGTAACCCGAGAGGTAGCACATAGAGTATTACTTTTTTATTATCATTAATTATATAAATATTAAATAAAGCTCAAAGATGAAAAATGGAAAGTGGGGCACAATTAATTCTCGAATTTGCTTTCGCAAAAAGATCATAAGGTCCTAAGTTATTTACAAGATATATGACAATTTAGCGTAAAGTGGTCCTATCATCCAATTTTTGACAGTTTTAGCATCCCCGTTAACTCCTAAGATGGGAACCCACAAAGTATCATGAATTGAATTAATTATTTAGCATTGATTTTTCAACACTAAGGGATTTTTAAGCTTACTAAACCGGCTGGGCCTACCAACACATCACGAATCAACGCGTTTTCCACTTTTATTATTCTTTATTTTTGAAAATCAATCCCCGATTGTATTATCATTTTTCATGTTATTGCAATTTTTCCAAAGACAATTTTTTAACTTTTTTAATTCTTTTTCGGTGTGTTTTACAACATATAAATGTAAACACACTAAAAAAATAAATAAGCACGAACGTGTTATTCCCCCAATTTGATAATGGCTGTCGTGACTGCTATACAAATAATCCTAACTAACCTATAGACATGGTAAGTCGGGTATCAAACTAGAGGACTTGGTGGTTACTAGTGATTTAAATTTTAACTAATTTAACCTAATTAACCAACACAAAAACTGTCACTAATCTAAGCTAGCCTAAAACTAATTTGCAATATTTTTCATTTAATTGTTTTTATTAATTTGATATATATTAATTTCTATTTAATTTTAGAAAACAATAGCTTTTAAGACTGTGACAACCTCAGGATCCAAGTTAGCTAATTTCTAATCCAATTCAGTTATTCAGTTCAACTCAATTCAACCTACAATCTATTCACATGCATCACAAGATAGTCCTAGATTTAGTGGACATAATCTGGGAGCGGAGAGTGATACACGGTTACAAACCCTAACTTGAATTGTAGAATATATCTAACCTAACATTCAGATAGTACGTATGAGCTAAGGATAGTCCTAGAGCTATGCAATTAAGGTAGTCCGGGAGCGGGGCGCACATACGCAATCAAAACACAAGATAAATAACATTCAATTGAACATTCAGACAAACCAACTTTGTCACTATGATTCGAAGCTAAACAAAATCAACTTAAATAGAATAGTCATATGCTAACCGTTCACCATCGGTTTCACCCTGAATATCACCGGACATCACATACATCATTTATTAGTTTAGAATCAAGAGAAACAAAGAAAAACTAAAAGGATATCATCCTTAATGACTTCTGGTCGGCTCTGGCCGAAGTGCCTTTGGAAAAAACCCTAGATATTACTTAAAAAAGTCAAAAACCAAAAATCTCAAAAAATCTACCGACATCGACCCAGGTCGTGTCGCGAGGGATTTGGTTGTTTCCCTCGCGTCACTCGGGGAATCCTGGGCTTCACTGCTTTGGCCCAAAAACTGATCAGACGCGGCCCAATGCTTTAAATTTAGCCCAATCTCCTTTCTAAGCCCAATTTGATGTATTTGAGGCCCACTTTTTCAATCCTTGACCCATGTGAAGTATCTCAAGGCCTAGTTACTTCCTTTTGCATCCCCAAGCATCACAAACATCACAAACTTGTCTTTGTTCCTCTCGATTAATTCTCCAAAAGCTCAAGTCTTGACCTTGATTCATCAAATGCTTCTAAGAACCATCTAAACTCCATGATCTATGACATTCAAACTCAAAATACATAACATACAAAATGTAGGAAATATAATGAGAACTAATATAATGTAACTGCTAAAAATATAGAATTGATTATGAGAAACCGGTTACAAAATATTATCACATTAATCTTTCAAGATCTAAACGTTTCCGGTTTAGATCTGTCATAATATCGATTATGATAATCAGATAAAATTGCTGTATTTGGTTACCACAACTTTATCTGATAATTATTTAAGTAGTTATATATATATTTGATATATGTTTAATCTTAGTTAATAAATATATTTAAATATTGATTTAAATATATATATATATATATATATATATGTCGATCTTATCCATATGTATATATTTGACTAGTGTTTGCATGTTGGTTGATTTGATCCTGTTTAAATTGTCATCTGGTTTTCCGCGTTTGTTTTAATTATATATTTTAGATATATAAACGCTTCCGCTAACTCTTATTTAACTAATGTAATTAAATAAATATAATTGTATCCGGTAATACAATTAGTGAAACGGGTTTTAGTAAATTTTAAATTTACTACCCGTGACCCGAGTAACACTGGCAAAATCTCAACACGCACAAGTACAAGTTGGGGGTCCGCTCGAGTCCATGGATGTCTCCTACTTAAGGAACCAACCACGACTAAACTTCCCTCCTTATTAGTCACTTTAAGTGTCATCCCCCAACCAATATGGGATGATTTCGACTTCTATACTTAGCCATTTTGTCTCTATTTTCGCAGCTTTCATAGTTTTAAAACCTCAACTTTAAGCATCGATATCTCATTCATCTGAGCTCTATTTTGGGTGCGGGTTGGTGCATTGGAAAGTCCTCACAACGTAGTACACAAACTCATAAAATACAGCTGCATTAACCTTAGTTACAAGCAGTTTATTTCCGTCCAAAGCTGATGAAATACTCATGTTCAAAGTTAATGAAAAAACCCATTTTTCACTACTTTTCTCCTAAAATTCCAAAAACAATTTAATCCCATCACTAACAGATATTGCGGAGAGAGTTCTTAGTAATGAAGCTTTGTGTTTGTATTATTAGGATACCTTACTTGCTAACCTTTATTTCATAACCAACGTGTTTTCAGATATTGAAGCAGGGCTTTAGGTTAGTGTTTGAATAGGGCTCCATTCTAAAAAGAAAAAAGTATACATGTTTTGTTTTAATGATTTAGACCGTTTTCAATTAATCTGACAACTATAATATTGACAGTAATATAAGTTCTAATACGACCCTGGATTTTTAGTTCGATTTAGAACTTAAAAAATCATGGGGACGTCTTGGTGGTGTCCAAATGATAATCAACCACTCGAAAAGGTTTTGTAGATTTAGAATTCGATGAATATTTTGATATTATATATATATACAATTTAGATTGTAAATGAATAGTAAACTTTAGTTTTCTTTTACTTTAGCGACAGTTTTTATATTTCAATTTTTATCACATAACTTTTAGTGTTTTTAACTTTAGCCACAAAGTTTAATGTTTTAAAATTCTATATATATATAATTTTAATCAAATTTTCAATAGTTTTATACTTTACCACAAAAGTTTTAAACTTTTACATTTTATACTCCTTAACTTTTTTTTTAGTTTCGTTTTTAGTATACTTTTTATAGTTTTATACTACGATCACGAAACTTTTTATACTTTTACGTTTTATACTCTTAACTTTTCTATTTTCGTTTTTACTATATTTTCAACTCTGTCCACAAGTTTTTTATAGTTTTATACTTTGACCATGAAACTTTTATACTCTACCTTTTATACCGTTAACTTTTCTACATTCGTTTTTTAGTATAATTTCTATATATTTACACTTTAACCACATAATTTTTAGACTTTTACGTTTTTACCCCTTAACTAATCTCCTACTTTAGTTTTGAGTAAATTACGGATTTCGTCCCTGTGGTTTGCACAAATTTCGGGTTTAGTCCTTAGGTTTCGTTTATTACGGATATGGTCCCAAACGTTTGCCAAATCGTATCGGATTTAGTCCTTGAGCCTAACAGACGTTAAAAAAATCTGTTAAATGAATGTAAAAAGACTGTCATACCCTTCTCTTTAAAATAAATTACAAATCTAAGAATTCATCTTCTTTATGAAACACTAAATCTCCTCCTTACACCTGCAACTTTCTCCAGCCAAAATCCGGCGGTGTTTTCATCTTCTCAACGGCGGCAATGAGATTTGCAACCCGATCCTGTTCTCCCCCACCGACGAGTGCCTACCGGAAAGGCGTCTCAGTGCGACTTCTCTTTCTATCTCCTCCCCCTGTTTCAATATCATTTTCAACGAGAATTAAAAAATTCTCCTCCCCCACTCATCACATGTATCGGCACACTAATAATTTAAAATTGAATCAGGTTTTTTCTTTAAGGCTTCATTGATGTCTTTAAGGCTTCATTTCTTCAAAACCAATAATGTATGCTTTCTCGTCTTCCTTTTATCACATACTCTGTTCTTTTGGTATATCACTATATTGATCTATTAGAAAATAATGGGCACAACTAATTGACATTATGCACAATCTGAAGTTAAGAACGAACCAGATCAAGCATCGCCTCACTGTTAAAAAGATGAAAAACAACGATGACTATAAGAAATTGGGGATTCAACAGTGCGATCCGTTCGATGATTCAACACATGAAGTCGATTGCCTCACTGTTAAAAAGATGAAAAACAACGATGACTATAAGAAATTGGTGGAGGTATTTTGTTTTTATTTATTTATTTATTCAATTTTTGTTTTTTAGTTAGAGAGTAAAAATGTCATTTTAAAAAATTTAACAGATTTTTTTAACGTCTGTTAGGCTCAGGGACTAAATTCGTTACGATTTGACAAACGTTTGGGACCATATCCGTAATAAACAAAACCTAAGGATTAAACCCGAAATTCATGCAAACCACAGGGACGAAATCCGTAATTTACTCTTTAGTTTTTTAGTATACTTTTAGAGTTTCTGAATTTGGCCACGACTTTTTTTTAATAGTTTTATACTTTGAGCAAGTTAAGACGTTTTCTACTTAAACTGACGGGTAAATGGGTAGCCCGCCGCAAAGCGCGGACGGGTCACCATCTTGTTATATTCTATGGGAAAACACTTTTGTATCGCTCTGTTACAGACTTGCATCGCCATGTATAATATATTTTCTGAAAATAATACATGTGTACTTTCTTAGAACCACAAATAAAACGCGTGTGTTGTTAAATGCATACAATAATTTAGGTAGTACAACAAAGCTTACAATTATTGAAGAGTACACAGAGTAATCTAGAATTTACGTCATGAGGTTTGACAATACACCGTTCTGTAAACTTATTTTTCGTAGTTTTGATAAGAAACGTTTGTTTTTGTGACATATATCATCCCTCCTCGATCAAATGTCTATTATTTTGGTCTGCTAGCGTATATTCCTTTTTACTCGTTAGGAGCGAAAAGTGTTAGAACTAAATAAGAAAACATATATTCATTTTTTTTACTAATCCGACCCATCTAGATTCATGTTCATCATGACCTAACCTCCACCATCCGGCCATCATTGACTTCATACACTAGAAATATATCTGTAGCAATATAGAAAGAAAAAAAAAAGGAGTTGTTGAATTGAATGCATTTGTAATTACAAGAAGCCAACCTAAATGCACTTGTTACACTAGCATGGTGTTCGCGCGTTGCGGTGGTGGTAGTTTATAGCGCGTTATTCATCGTTTGT
This sequence comes from Deinandra increscens subsp. villosa, assembly GCA_039602395.1. NCBI lineage: Eukaryota > Viridiplantae > Streptophyta > Magnoliopsida > Asterales > Asteraceae > Deinandra > Deinandra increscens. The sequence continues at coordinate 15,400 of JBCNJP010001949.1, read as the reverse complement.
TTACGCGTTATGGGGGCGCGGCAATTTAGAACGTGATATTCGTTACTGTTAGTGCGATGCAGCGCGACTACAATTTATAACGTGGTACATGCGCGTTCGACGGTGACAACAATTTACAAGACTCATGACATAGGATGCATCCCACGTGATGCAACGACATTGAACTAAAATCGTGTATGATGAGATCATTACGCAACCAAGTATGGTTCAACTTTCAGTGCATAATACAAAAGAAAAATGATGGGTTCAGTTCGGTTATGTTCTTGACTCGCTTCTTCAAACCTCAGACCGAAGATGTTAATAAACCATTTAAACTAACCTCAGCCCAAAGTATGTATTAAGGGCAATGATCCACCGAATCAATAATTGTTATTTGTATATTCTGCATTCATTACTTTACTTGTATATGATAGATATTAGTGGTAGGTTATTTGTTTCCTATTCCTAGGTTATACGTGTATATATATTCTTGTCCATATCAATAAGAAAATCAAGCCCTTTCATAAGCTTTACATGGTATCAGAGCAGCCATAGTTCTCCTCCGAAGCTTCCTTAAGATCCGACCTGCAACACCCTACCACCCTTCCCTGCGCCGCCATGGATGATGCTACCACCTCCACCACCGTCCAACTCTCCTCACAGACCCACTTCCCTATTCGACTCATACCCACTTCCCTGATGAGATTGTCCTTGGAAATGGTAAGAGCCTTCCTATCTCTCACATTGGTTCATCTACACTTCCCACCTCCTCTCGTTCCCTTGTTCTCGATAATGTCCTTCATGTTCCAAAACTTCACAATAATCTTATTTCTGTTGCTAAATTATGTCGTACTAACCATGTTTCTGTTGAATTTTTTCCCTATCATGCTTTGGTCAAGGACCTACGCACGGGGGCGCATCTCATGCGGGGGGGGTGAACCATAACGATGTCTATCTTGCCACCGAACCGGCTCATGCCTCAACTCAACTCAACAACACCTTTGCTACCAACAACTTACATGCTTGGCACCACACCTTTGGACACCCTTCCCTTAAAGTCTTCAAGGCCCTGCTCAAGACTTTAAAATTAAATAAATTGTCCAATTTTTCTTCTTTTCATTGTGATTCGTGTGCGATTAATAAAAGTCACAAGACTCCGTTTGGCACTAACTCGTTTCATGTTTCAAAACCTTTGCAATTAATTTATTCGGATGTTTGGGGTCCAGTTTCACAGTCTCATGATGGTTACAAGTAGTATGTCATCTTTGTTGATTATTACTCAAAATATATTTGGCTATATCCAATGCAACGAAAATCTGATGTCTCGGTGCTATTTCCACAATTTAAAACGCTTCTTGAAAAATACCTTCAAACGCCACTTGTCGCCTTATTCACTGATAATGGCGGTGAATACGTAGGCCTTACGTCCTACTTGCAAGCTCATGGAATCTCGCATTTTACCACCCCTCCCCATACACCAGAACAGAATGGTGTTGCGGAGCGCCGTCACCGTCATGTTGTTGAAACCGGACTCTCTCTATTGCATTACTCCCACTTACCAATTAGCTTCTGGTCTCATGCATTCCAAACTGCAGTCTATCTCATTAATAGGCTGCCCACCTCCATCCTCGACTCACAATCCCCTTTCCACAAATTATATAATCGCTCACCCACCTACTCCAAACTACAACCCTTTGGGTGTCTCTGCTACCCATGGCTGAGACCCTACACCACCTCCAAGCTTCAACCCCGCTCCACTCGGTGCATCTTTCTTGGCTACTCGTCATCCAAGTCCGCCTATAAGTGCTTTGATCCCGTCACAAACAAACTCTATCACTCCCACTATGTGAAATTTATCCAAAATGAGTTTCCCCATGTTCTCAACAAAACCGATTCCTCCCTCCCCACTGCCTCAAACTTTTTCGCCAGCCCACCCACCATAACCCCTCGTCATCCCCTTTTCCAACTAACCCCACACCTTCCATGCAACCCATGCACGTTCCTGTTCCCACATCTCTTGTGCACTCTGCCCCGCCTCCCACTCCTAACTCAACCACTGCCACCTCTCCTTCGTCCACTTCCTCCACAAGCTCCGCAACTGTTTTTGACGATTCCCCCGCCATTGACACTCCCTCGAGCTCCACCGTAGCGTCTTCGACGTCTACACCACCCTCTCCGCCGGTCTCAACCCCGGCAGACCCGGCTCCCACACCCCCGCCACCTACTCGCCAACGCAAGGCTAATACCAAATACTTCAACTCTGACTTTGTGAACAACACCACTGTTCACCCGATACCCACCACTCTTGAGCCATCAACATATGCTCAAGCTTCTAAATATCCGCAATGGCGCGCTGCTATGGACTTAGAATTCAATGCTCTCATCCAGAATCAAACGTGGGACCTTGTTCCACCATCCGCTTCCCACCCTATCGGTTACAAGTGGGTATTTCGGGTCAAACGTCACCCTGATGGCTCTAGTGACAAATATAAGGCCCGTCTGGTAGCTAAGGGGTTCCATCAGCAGTATGGCAAAGATTACTTCGACACATTCAGTCCTGTCACAAAGCCTGTTACTATCCGCACAATTCTGTCGATTGCTTTGTCCAAAGATTGGCCACTTCGCCAATTAGATGTCAATAATGTCTTCCTCCATGGAACCCTTCATGAGGACGTCTATATGCAACAGCCCCCTGGATATGTTCATCCACAATTTCCTAATCATCTATGCAAGCTTCGCAAGTCGTTGTATGGTCTAAAACAGGCTCCGCGGGCCTGGTATACTGAGCTTGCGTCCTTCCTGTTGAAGTTTGGTTTCAAAAAATCTCTTGCTGATCCATCGTTATTCTATCATCACAAAAATATTCTTTGTTATTTTATGGTGTACGTTGACGACATCGTTCTCACAGGGAACGACCAACACTTTCTGGATCACTTTGTTGCAACGATAAGCCAGGTCTTCTCTGTTAAAGATCTTGGTTCTCTCCATCACTTCCTTGGTATTGAGGTTGTAACAGCCCAGACCCGTCGCACCAAGATATTGTCCGCTTTGACAGCCGGCATGCCCTCAGGCATCCGTCCCTCACGGATTTAAAACGCGTCTTGGTGGGGGAGGTATCCACACCCTTATAAAGGCATGCTTAGTTCTCCTCCCCACCAATGTGGGATGTTACAATCCTCCCCCCTTAGGGGACCAGCGTCCTCGCTGGCACACTGGCCGACGACCGGCTCTGATACCATCTGTAACAGCCCAGACCCGTCGCACCAAGATATTGTCCGCTTTGACAGCCGGCATGCCCTCAGGCATCCGTCCCTCACGGATTTAAAACGCGTCTTGGTGGGGGAGGTATCCACACCCTTATAAAGGCATGCTTAGTTCTCCTCCCCACCAATGTGGGATGTTACAGAGGTAATACCTACCTCTTCTGGTTTGTTTCTCTCCCAACATCGTCACATTAATGACTTGCTTGCCATCTTTCGAATGGATGGCGCCAAAGAGGTTGTGACTCCTCTCGCCTCTTCTGATCCACTCTCTCCCACTGATCCATCTCCGTCCATCGATCCTACACCCTACCGACGACTAGTTGGTTCGCTCCAATACCTTGCTTTCACTCGCCCTGACATCTCCTTTGCTGTCAACAAGTTGTCTCAATTCATGCATTCTCCCAAGCAAGCTCATTGGCAGTCCCTTAAACGTGTCCTTCGTTACCTCAAAGGTACAATCCACCATGGTCTCTTCCTGGCTCGCCATTCTCCAATGCATCTATCGGCTTTCTCTGACTCGGACTGGGGTGGTGTCCGCGACGGTGGGCGGTCTACAACTGCTTATCTCATATATCTTGGGTCTAACATCATCTCGTGGAAGTCCTCTCGTCAGAAATCTGACTCACGATCTTCAACAGAGGCGGAGTATAAAGCTCTTGCCAATGCTGCTGCTGAACTGAATTGGATCAAAAATCTACTCACCGATTTGCGTGTTCCCATCCCGGCAGCTCCGACACTTTTTTGTGACAATACTGGTGCCACATATGTCTGTGCCAATCCGGTTTACCACTCTCGGATGAAGCACATTGCTTTAGATTACCACTTTGTTCGGGAACAGGTTGCTACTGGGCGACTATTGGTTCGTCACATCAACTCTAAAGATCAACTTGCTGACTTGCTTACCAAGCCTCTGTCTCGGGCTCCCTTTCTCTACATTCGTTCCAAGATTGGGGTCTCCAACGGAGCCTCAATCTTGCGGGGCGTATTAAGGGCAATGATCCACCGAATCAATAATTGTTATTTGTATATTTTGCATTCATTACTTTACTTGTATATGATAGATATTAGTGGTAGGTTATTTGTTTCCTATTCCTAGGTTATACGTGTATATATATTCTTGTCCATATCAATAAGAAAATCAAGCCCTTTCATAAGCTTTACAGTATGTAGGTTGGTTTGAGGCTAAACGGTTGGTTTTAACAGTTCGATTCAGACAACAGTTTGGAACTTAAGACAACAGTTTGGAGCTTAAAACCAATTGTTCTGTCTAATGTTTGTTATTTTTTATTTTTTATTCGTGAATGATCCTATGAAGGGTTGATATGTTTTACTTAATTTCTTCTTTATAAATGAAAATCATTCACAAAATCATTATCATTAAGTTGCAGAATAAGAGACCGAGCAAATCGAATTTAAAATAAGAGACCAAACAAATCGAATTTAAAGTCGGATAGCCTCCCTATTTATATAATTCAAAATTTACAATCAGAAACTAAGAATCACGTGGGAAAAGAAGTGTTTCAGCAGTGGATTCTATTTAGTGTATTCTATTTTATTTTATTTTTAAACAGGTCGTTTTATTCCACCAAGCACCAAGCCAATTATGTTATACCCCAACACGGGACTTAATCAAACACACCAGAAATCAAAAATAAAGCACAGCACCAAGCAACACAAACCAAAAGATAGAGCCCCTATGAATCTAATCTGAAGCAGCACCATCGACTCCACTCTAAATAACTCATCCTAGCTCTATTCTTGATCCATAGATACCCCGACCCTTTTATGTCCTCCATAATCCGAAGATCCGAAAACGTACATTCATTTCGCATCTTCCAGATACACCACATGACTCATAGAATGATGGCCTGAATCACATGCTTGTAATACTCTGACCCGTTAGCCTGGTTATGAAGAAGTAACAGGCCCTGTATCTGAAATGCATACAAGGTAACTTAATTAGCAGTTGCATTTAATATGCAAGGGTCAGTCAGACATTTATTGTGTTCCTTATTAGCATTCTGAAATAAAAATTGAGAATTGCATCAATCTATTAATGTTTAAATAACAATTGAATTTTATAGTAATATTTAAGTGTTAAGGATATTTAAATTAAAAAACAATTATTCATTCACCACTTAACGCCTACAACTCTTCATATACATAGAAAACTTAGTGGAAGGTAATTACCCTTAATTTACGGAACCAGGGTATAGGAAACTTAATAAGAGGCAAGTTGTTGAAATGTAATATGGAGAAAAGCATCGTATTAACCTGAAATACCCTTCTAATAGATGTGATGGGAATATAAGTCTATACCAATACTCGCCATGCATATTCATCCATAATCCCACCTGTTACAAAGTTCATGCCAAAATCAGCAACATCGCAACCTGGTATTTAAGCTGATACGAAAATGAAGATTGAGCCTCAACCCATATACCATTGAGTATTAACAAATCATAAGGCATTAAAACTAAATATCAGCCAAAAACAAGTAACTCAAAATGAAAATAGTTAGTGTATTCTTCAAGTCTGCCCTATCAAAATCCTCTGTAGAACGATACAAACATGAAAGCCAACAAAAGAAACAGAAACCCGTCCCGATACATCTTCAAGAAAAAGAATTGAACCCAAAATCTATCAAACTTAAAGGCAAATACATTAATAAAGATACAAATATTATAAAAAGTACCTGAAACCTAGCATGTATTGCAACCATTCTGCATTCATTTACTATTTGTGATGAATTTGTCCAACCAACATGCTTTTTCTGTCACAAATGATATTGCTCCTATCAGAAAGGTAAAAGAAGAGTTAAAATATACTGACTTCCATGAATTGTTGGGTAAAGGGTTTTATTAAACACAAAGATCACAACAAATTCTAAAGAGAAGTATCTGAAGTCTATATTTTACAGCAATGAAGACATGCTGAAGTCTATATTTTACCATGTCAGCGTTCTCATTTTTTAATCTAAAGAGAAGTATCTGAAGTCTATATTTTACAGAAATGAAGACATGCATGTATAAAACAAAGAAATAAATCCTTGCTTTTGAATCTGCATCAGACCAATTCACCAAAACTATACTTATGCGGCGGTAACTGAGGCATATAGGTACTAATCAAAGAAAGAAAACGCGGTAATACCTTGTGGAAAACTTCTTATCTTCAACCCTGACTTTCTCTCGGTGAGAACATCCAAAGCAGCATCAAACTCTCATCTGTCATCTATGCAAATATCTGCAATGCAAGAAAATTCATTAGTGAAAAACTTCATCCAGTTCTAATCAGTTACTTCTCAATTAAAAGAAAAAATTAAACACTAACCATAATGCAAATATCAGTTTCAAGAGTTTCTGACTTGCGAGAATCTTGCCAGATACAACTCTTGTTTGTAACACAATTCTAACTTAAACTTTAAAAATACTGCCTTCATTCAAATGCAGGTGATTTCTTCCAACTTGTCACTACACTGAAATAGAAAAATTAATATACTATATGATAAGCACAAGAGGGCATTCTGCAAGCTATTTTCAATAGTAGCTATTTTTAATTAAGGTGACCAAAACTGTGTTGGTAGGTGAGTGTCGACTCCAGCAAGTTTCAAAGTGATGTCTTTGGATTCTAACCTGTGCCATTTAAATGTTTACGAATTAATGTTTCGACCAGTTAACCAACCTGCCTGTTTTGAGACGTTACTCAACCCACTGAACCCTTTTTCGACCCAATAACCAACACAATTGTCGTTTAGACCCATTAACCACTCCTCCAGACCATCTAGGCCTGTCAGAAGTTATTATAACCTTCAATACTGTTAGCATCTGAACTTTCTATGCTTCTTTTTTATTAAATTTCTCCATTTAGAAACACTTAATAATAATAATGGTGTTGGAGTTGCTAAAATAACAATTATTTTGTTAAAGTTTAATAAAATAAAGTTGATTTTTTGCATAAAAAAAGTAAGGCGATTTTACTAGCATGTTTTTACTAAAATAGTCATTGTGACAGCTTCACTTTTGGATAATGAAAATACAACATCATAAGAGTTATGTGAATCAATGTATGCAAGTAATATATCACATAAATTTAGGTTTCTATACTAAAAAAATCATGCCCTTTGTCAATTTATACCAGTGGTAGCAACATATATATCGAGTTCCCCAATAGAGATGCCCTTCTTGTTTTGCTCTTAGCCTCTTACTAATCTGGAGTCATACTAAAAAGTAATGTTAACATACATAGCCACAGATGAATAATTAATGAAATATAAACAATTTATATATCCAAATCCCATGCATCTGAGTTGTTTTCATCATTTTGTGCAACATCTCTACCCCCACCACACAATCATCCAATGGTTCCAGCATGGCTGCCACCCGTGACTTACTTCCTTTGTTATATGCCATTTTAGTGTAGCTTTTACAGGGGGCACCACACCATCAAGTGATTTGGACACCCCTAAATCATATATAATACATCTTATTAACTAAAATATAACATCATTTTGGAAAACTTTTAGAAAACAAGGGTTATTATCTTCACCTAATAGTAGTCATACCTTAAATTTAGAATGACTATTAGCTACTCAAGGTCCTCCAGGCTAATGGAGTACTTGTAGCCATAAACTCAACAACCTTTTCAAAAGCTTCATCCTATTTAATAATAATAATAATAATAATAATAATAATAATAATAATAATAATAATAATAATAATAATAATAATAATAATAATAATAATAATAATAATTGTTAAGCTGAAAATAATTGTTATGCTGAAAATAACTCTTGACTACCTGTAGTAATAATAATTATAATAACCTTCATCAATGCTTGCGTCTTTAATGGATCAATCATGTGTTTAAGGAGAAGGGAGAGATACTCAAGACACAAGGTTATCCTACAATATTTGAACAAATATAATCAATAAATTTAATTAACATATTGTAATTCAAACATGTGTTTCGAAAGTTAAAAGACAAAAAAACTACATGTCCAAATTGAATTGTAGAGATAATAGCATATGAACATGCGCACCTTCAAGGAACCTGTAATTATTTCCCGTGTTAGTCATCACCTACAATAATCTCAAGCGACCCCTGCAAGGTGATTCTTGTTTTCCAAAAGAAATCACCTAATAATCAAACATAAGGCATGAAAATGAAAAAGTAACATAACAGCAGCAGCCCCAACAAAATTTGGTGGCTGAGAACAACATAACAGTAGCAAGCCCAACAAAATCTGCTTTGACTATCCAAAGGAAAAATTGTGCATCTTTCTTGAAAATAAACGTATCCAAATTTGAAAATTTAGCAAGTCTCAAGCTCATTTGTTCCTGCAAATTTCAGAGATCTCATTTGTAACAACTTACATGAATTATAAAGTGTCATGATTCAAATCAGCTTGAATAGAGAACAACAATACCTTAACTTGAAGATCCGAAAGCCGATCTAGCAATGTTTGAGTCTGCAAAAGATCATGTATAAACGTTGATAATTTAAAAATACACAACCAATGGTGTAAAAAACACTTAAAAATACCCTTATAGATGAAATTTACCTCAAAGTTGAGTGAATTTGACATTCTAGTTGCTCGAGCTCTTTCAGATTCAAAACCCCAAATCTTTCCCAAATATTTAATTTCTTTGGGTCTTGAATCAACATTTACTTTCTTCGTAGCATCCTTTCACATTCATCATCCTTAAATCTGTCTTGAATCTTCCCCAAATATCACTTTCAGATTCATGGCATCATCCACATTCCATCAATTAGCATCTTCCTCCGGATGATTCATATACTAATTCCACATACCAACCAACAATGAATCAACAATCCATCGATCAAAAGTAAAATAGCCATTTCTTACTTACTAAACAATAATCGGCCACATCGTAAAACTTGAATGGTCTAAATTCAGATCCGAAAAGTACCATTTAGGGTTTCGTTCTTAAAAGTTTCAAATATCAAGTTTTGGGATCGAGACTCTAATGCTTAAGGCTGATCTGGGATTCATACTTTGCTTGAATCTTGAATCAGATAATCCCTAATCAATCGTTGTCATATGTTGGGAATGTTTTGCTAGGCAGAAATTCTCTAAGTCAAAGTTCCGAAGGAAGTTAGTCCGGAACTTCCTTCACACTGAGTAGTTCCTCCGGAACTTCTCCTAGTGTTACTCCGGAACTTTGACTTATCCCTTGTCGCAAGTTCCAATGCATAAAGCTGTCAGAAAGCAGTTTTACTTTACACCATGCTGTACACTGTTCACCGATAGGTCTGCTCAACTGTTCACAGAAGTATGCTTGTACTACAACAACTCTGGAGTAGATATCATTTGTTTATTTAGCCTAGGAGCTAAAAGGAAATAAAAGAATATCTTTTATTTCCTCCTTGTACTATATATATTAGTTGTATTTCCTTTGTTTCGTGTGGATCGAATATCTCTCTTGTTCATCAGCTGTAACTCTTTGTAAACATTGTGAAGTATTAATATAGTAGTGCTTGGAATTGATATCTTGTGTCTTATCTACTTTACTTCTTGTTTACTAGTTACTGTTTCGATCAAACCATTTCAAACATTAACACAAACAAGTCTGATTCCGCCTTTCTTGTTTGACACCTTTGGTAACTTGTTTGGTTAGTTGATCCTAACCACGATCCTACAAGTGGTATCAGAGCTTTGGCTCTTGTGTTTAAAAGTTTTTAAATTCTGTTTTCTAAAACTTTTCTCACTGAAGGCGTTTCTGTTTGCTTTGGATAAGACTGTTTCGATTCTTGATCTCTGAAAATGAGTGAACTAAGGAATGGCAGCACTAACAAACCTCCAACCTTCACTCCTGATGACTTTGACACTTGGAAACTTAGAATGGAGATTTTCTGTAAAAACACTGACCACAAAATGTGGGCTTCCATTGTCAATGGACCACAAGTCATCACCACCCCATCTGCTACTCAACTTGTTGTTGACCTTATCAAAGCGTATGAGAATTATTCTGATGATGACCATAAGACCTGTGAATGTGACTACAAAGCTTTGTGGGCACTCCAGGCAGCTCTTCCTAATTCCATACTCATTGGCTTTAAGAGATGCAAAACTGCACATGATCTTTGGAAAGCTCTTATTGAAATGTATGAGGGAACAGATGAGGTGAAAGAGAACAAGAAAGACATTTTGAAACAAAGATATGAGAATTTCTGTCACAAAAGGGGTGAAACAATGTCTGAGCAATATTTAAGATATGTTAGACTTATAGATGAACTACAGGGTGTAGATGTAAAAATTGACAATGCTGATATAATCAGAAAATTTTTAAGATCATTACCTGAAGTTTGGACTGTCTATACTGTCAGCATAAAATATAACAAAGACCTCAAGACCTTGAAATTAGGAGATCTCTATGGAATGCTGAGTGCACATGAGATGGAAATGAATGAGAAGTCTGGTGTATCATCGAACCAGACATCATCTTCCAGAGGCACTTTGGCCCTCATTACTGCTCACTCAGAGAACTATTCTGAACCAGAACCATATGTATCCTTTCCTGAGTCTCCTAAAGGACATGAAGTTTCATACTACCAAAATTTTGCTAATGTTGCTAACAGTTCTTATACAGGTTTCACTAGATCAGATCTTGAGTGCATTAGTGCAGATGATCTAGAGGAGATTGACATCACTACCCAACTTGCAATGGTGTCACTAAGGGCTCAAAGGTTCTACAAGAGAACTGGAAGAAAATACAATGGAGCCAAGAATGCTCCTATTGGCCTTGACAAATCAAAGGTCAAGTGTTACAACTGTCATCAGTTGGGACATTTTGCCAGGGAGTGTTCTCAGCCAAGGAGAGAAACTGGTTACAATGCTGAGAAGAAACAAGAGTATACCAAACCAAGCTCTTCCTCTGGTCCTACTCCACCAAAGCCCTCTTACAACACCCAAAGCCAAGCAACTGCTGCTGTAGCAAACCAAACAGGGTTTGTTGACTGGGAAGAAGTGATGAATGAGTTTGCTCCCACTAACCATGCCTTGATGGCAAGTGGTTCTTCACCTGCATCTGCAGAGGTAAACTCTAACTCCAACACTGAACCTGAGAATGTGCTATGTACACCTAAGTGTATTGAACTGGTTGAAAGTTACAAAAAGCACAATCAGTCACTTGTAGATGAACTGAAAAATCTAAATGAGTTGAAAGAGTACTCAAGAAGGGCTGATATAGCTTACTCAACCAAAACTGATGAACTCAGACAAACAATAGGGATTTTGAAACATCAACAAACAAATTTTATAACTCAAATGGATGATGTTGTTGAGCAACTAAATATTTCAAAGAAACAAAATGTGGAATATGTGCTTGACATTCAAACCCTAAAAGATCAGCTGAGGGAAGCCATTTGCAATGCTGATAAATTTCAAATTGCAAGTGAAAAAGCTGAAAAGTTATGGCATGAGCACACACATGGGAAGGGAAGGGTATCTTTTAAAAATGTTGAAAACCCTGATTCATACACTTGTCTTGAAACTTTAACTCTTAAAGAAACAAGTGTCCCCTTGACTCCTGACCCATTGGCAAATGGTCCTGTAATTGAGGACCTTTCCAAAGAAGCTGAAAGTCTGAAAGAGAGTGATGACATGAGAACTGAAAGTTTTATTGGTTTTCCTGGTGTCACAACTGTATCAACCAGCATTTCTGCTAAGGTTGATAAATCAAAAATTTCAATGCCAATTCTGAAAGACACCAAGACATTGAGTTTAGAAAATGATGGATCTCACTTGTCAAATTCTACTACTCAAAAGAGTGGAAAAGCAAAAACTGTTTCAGAGTCATCAAAACAAAATTCTCACAATTTTGTGAAAGAATGCATAATTTGTGGTGAACTAGGACATGTTGCTGTCAACTGTTCCTACAATCCTTTCAAACAGATAATTAAAAATGTCAAAACTTCTCCAAGGAGAAACCAAAATCTGTTAAATTCAAGGAATTCAAAGGATAGCAGGAACATGTCACCAAAAGGATCACATGTTGATCAAAAGATTTTTGGAAAAACTCAGAAGGTTTGGGTTGGAAATGAGAAGAATAACAGCTTCTCATATGTTAAAAGAAACAATTTTTCTAAGGAACAACATTCCGCAGGAACTTCATTTCTTCCGGGAGAACATTCCTCCGGAAGAAATACAGTTCCCTCGGAACATTTTAACAACAATAGGTCTTCTAAACCTTCAAAACAAAGACCTGAATTTCAATCCACTGAGTTCATTAATCAAATTCACCCATCTTTCAAAGGAAATTCACGAGCAAAATCTGCCCCTCGTGAAAGAAAACAATTTTCTGAACAGTATGAAGTGTATGATCATCCTACACAAGTGAGTTCCTATGGAACTCAGCATCCTCATACTGAAACTTTCAAAGTTGCTGCTCAACCAAAATTTGAAAATGCAAGGCAAAGAAGCAACAGAAAGTTTAGGGAAAAGAAGGCTTTTATTAAGAAACATGGTTTTCCCAAATGGCAAAGTTATAACAGAAACTTAAATGAGAAAAATGGTGATTTTTCTGAGTATGATGATTTTCCTGCAGAACAACTTGTTTTAGGAAACTACTCTTATAATGATGCCATGGGAAGACCCAAGACCACAAAGGCTTGGGTCCCATACTCCAACTGATCATGTTCTCTACCTGTGTAGGGGTTACCTAATAAATCTCAAGCAAATGTTTGGGTTGTAGATAGTGGGTGCTCCAGTCACATGACAGGTAATAAAAACCTTCTAGAAAACACAAAAAGATATGATGGCGGTCCCGTTGTGTGACAACCCTAAAACTTTTTGCTTTCTTTCCCCAGCGACGATAGCAACGATGACAGCTGATGCTGTGAACGCTACGACACAAGAATAATTTTCGGGACGAAAATTCCAATTTCAGGGGAATGATGTGACACCCGAGAATTTCAAGGTTAACTTCCGTTAGACAAACCCGTTAGTTACGTTATAAGTAGCTAATGCATAACTAGGCCGAATACGTCCACGACCTTTGGTTGATCACCGAACCCGTCCATATGTGTTATGTGTTCATCATTGATTATCTTTATGTGCAATGAGATTTAAATACATGACTTATTATTGTGTATAGCATGATAAATTGTAAATACTTGATTATGTGAAAATTGCCTAAATTTGGTAGTCAGCGAAACTACCGAGTGAAACTACAGATTCGCCCGGTAGCAAGCTAGACTGATCAATGTACCCGAGAACAGAGCCAGTTTCGCCAGCCAGCGAAACTGCCAGCGAAACTAGCCTCTGATATAAATAAACTTAATGAACCCTAGTAGCCTCATTTGCCTCATTTCACACTAAACACACACCACTTCTTCACCTGCTGCTCTCTCGAGATTTCTGGCCATCTAAGGAGATCATCAGGAGAATCATCATCTCATCTCACTCATTCGATCCTTGATCAAACCGTGAGTCTCGAAAACCATTTACATGCACCTTTATGTGTTTTCTTTAAAAAGCATGATCAAACCTTCATGAAAACTTGTATACTTCTGAAATAATACTTAGGAATACTAGATCTGTGATAAAGTCTCCAACTTTGCGTATGAAATCCAACCATGATAGAGATTTATGCCATTTTAGTCATTTTAGGGTTTTACATGTGTTCTTGGTGATTTGATGACAAAATGCATGATTAAACGTGTTAAAGTTGCTTGATTTATGTTAGTAAATGCCCATGGATGCTAAATAATGAATTGCATGTATGATCAGAAGCTGTTAGGTTGATTTTTAGGCAAATCCGTATGTTTTTCACGACCAGCGAAACTGTTGTTCTCTGGGCGAAACTAAGTAGCGAAATTGCATCTCCTTCCAGCGACACTGACCAGCGAAACTATAGTGTCGCCGGGAACCTGACCAGACCAGCTCGAGCGAAACTATCGAGCGAAATACCTGAACGAAAGTTCAAACCAGTTTCCCTGCGAAACTAGGCTAGCGAAACTGCGTCAGCAGTTTCGGGCGAAACTAGCCTAGCGAAACTGTGTCACCGGGCATTGCCTAGCGAAAGTGCTGCCCGTGCACCTAGCGAAACTGCCTAGCGAAACTATGCTAGCGAAACTAAGACTTGACCTAAAAACCAAACTTGTGAAATTTGCTTAAGTGTTGTGCCATGACTTACATGATTATACCATGATGAAACATGCTTGATATCTGATTTATATGAACCCTTGTTTATGATCAACCATTGGTGTCGTGTGTCGGTATGTCGAGTCATAGTTGCAACGTGCTATGTTATGGGCCATAGTGACGTTAAGTAAAGATTAGACACGAAACTAATACTTAAGACCTAAACGTGTTCTAGGTCTTCGTTAAACAACAATATTTGGATTTACTTGAAGTGTAGCAGTGCAACCAAAGGTGAGTGTCACTAACCCGCTTACCGTGAGTCCGATGGGCCACACAAAATAACTTAACGAAAAACAATGCTGACAAACTCGAGAGTGCTAGGCACCTCACTGATAAACTTAAGAACACGGGATGCTCGGCACCCACTTGATGAACTGAAGTGTTTTATGGGAACACTTGTGAATTCTGATCAAATTGCTTTTGAAACAAAACTGAAAACATTTTAATATGGCTAGTGTAGGTTAAAGTCTAAACCATATGGTATCACATGTTTTCTAAGGATGCCTTATAACTTAAAAGTCCTCAACTTAATTGTGCCATTAATTTGTGAAAGCGAGGGGATGTTGGGTAGATCTACTGGAGTTTGACAAACTCCGCCCCGTGGCACGGGGAGTGCACGGAGGAACAATATCAGCCTATTTGACCGTGGTCCCGAGAGGACACGGGGGAGGCAGAAAACGCGATGACTTGGTCCGCACCGTACGGGATGGCTCGGCCCCCACAAAATAAGTCAGCTTTGGTACAAACTTCCTTAGAGCATGGAACAACGGATTAGCTACCCGCGATATCGGTTGAGTCCTTTAACTTTACGGAACTAGTACATACCCGATGACGTGGTCACGGACAAACTATTTATAAACTGAGAATTAAATACGAGCATTGCTTTTCACAAATGAATATTTTGTAAGTACATTTTGATACGAATTATGATTATGAGACTGGGCCAATGCATGACAAGCCCACTGTGAACTCACCAACCGTTAGGTTGACACTT